>JAAAKQ030392121.1:3370-17828 GCA_010016005.3 Zanna intricata
TATTTCATCCATCCAGTAATAATCCAAAATATTCATATTGATTGAAGAATCATAATTATTATAGATATAGATTTTTTGAAGTTGTAAAAGTAATTCTATATAAAGATTCTTTACACATTGTTAACATGAGATTTGATTACTAAAATTTTTGTGTATGGTAATAAAACATCATACTTTTAAGGATGACTAAAATTTTAATAAATAGTGAATAGTGTTTTGTTTTTTTAATTGGTGATTATAAAAAATGTGTTTATGTTATATGTTACCAGGGACTTGTTCTAAATGGCCAGAACCCTACTTTGTTGTATGGCTATGGTGGTTTCAATATAAGTATACAACCAACATTCAGTATTACCAGACTTGTATTCATTCGACATTTGAATGGTATTTTAGCTGTTGCTAATCTGCGTGGGGGTGGGTAAGTAGTATCAAACATTGTAATTTAATCTTAATGTTTTTTTTTCATTCTTTATTTTTTTTATATTTGTCTATTGATATCAATACTACAAGAATGACTTAACAGTTTACCGAAACAACTTTCGGTAAGATGCATGCTTAGATAGTTGCTAATCTGCTGTTATAGCTTATAAGATTCCCCATTAAAATCCAATCAGTATTTACTAGACAGTTACCTTTAATTGAATATTGATTTGTTTTTAATTTAATATTTTCATAGCACTGTCTCAGGCTCATCATGGCAGTGTGTCAAACTTTCAGTTTTTTGTACATTGCATCCAAGAAGTCTCCATACTCCTGAACAAATATATGTTGTGGATTTGTTACATATTTTAAGCAGTATATACATTTGTACTTAAAAATTATTTATCCAGTGGATCTACATGCACCATCATACTAAATGCATGAAGCCGTTTGGTCCCATGTCCTCCTTATCATGTTGTGAAGCATCTCAGAAGTTATGGTTCAAAAGATTCCTCCACTCCAACATTATTCTTCATTTGTTTGTATCAGTGTTTACATCCCCACAATGAGTTACCAGGTTTGGTAAGATCGGGGCTTTATGGTGGCTGTTGCAATGAGACTGGTGATCTAACCACATCCTATCCAGAAACCTGGAAATTGTTAATTTAGGAAATAGTGTACCTGAAGAAAAATATGTGTTGTAGCCCCATATTTTTACATCCAAATATGTTTCATGGTATCTTACTCTTGCATTTGAGGTATTAACAGACTTTCCAGCATTTGAAAATGAGAATCATCATTTACATATTCATAAAAAAAATATTGTTTTCACAAGTCGTGTATTGTCACCCTGTTCCAAATCTTGACATTCATTCAGTAGATGTCTTTCAAAATTACATAAAAAATAAATATTCTCCTTTGCCCAGATAACCACATTCCAGGCTTGTAAACTGGCATAAATTGCACATTCATTTGAAAACAAAACTCTTGTGCCAGACCCTGATTTTGGTAATCATGCTAGGAAGACTGCAACACATTGCATTTCTCCATCAAATAATTCATCCACAAAAGTTAGCTGAAATAGTTTCATATTCAAGCCTTTATAAAAATAATCGTGCATTGTTGACCACAGTTTTTAATGCACCATGAAATTAATGTTCAATTGCTTGTTTTAATAGATTTAATTAAGACTGCTGCTCAATTAAAATGCGTTAGCGACATTTGTTGCCCTTGTGTTGTCCACAACACAGCCTGTCTTTAACACTCTGGACCCAAATATAAGTTTCTCCCAATCAAGCATTGCTGTTTTAGAGTTAGGTCCTCGTTAAAGCATTTATAAATGCATTCATTAATTGTGACTTTGTTTACTCTATGCATTGTTTGTGCACCCAAACGCACATCACCAACCTTGTTAACACTAACTGCTTCTGCTCTCATCAGTCATAATTTTTTGTTATTGAAACGGAGAGAATTGTGTATACTGTGGGACCTTTAGAGCAAGGATCCAACTACAGTGAAGGAACCAAACACTATACAACTTTAAAACAGTAGTAACATGTTAATTCCAGGAAGGGGTTTTTTAGATGTACTATCTTGCATTAGAAAACAGCATATATATTTTTTATATAAAATATATTGTTTAGAAAACAATAAAATGTTTAAGAAAAAATTATTAGATTCAAATCAAAAATTTGATTACAAATAAACAATATTGATTTATATAAGATAATGTATGTTGTGCTTTAATTTTATAAAATACTACAGTGTTGTTTTGGATAAATGAGTACAGTTTCTGCCACAAATATTTGTTACCCCTTCTAAACATAGAAATGAATCTGAAAGAAAAACAGAAGGAAATAGTCTGAAATACTTGCACGGATGCATCTTTACTCACTCAAACATTTTTCAGGATCATGCACATTTTCTAGAGGGAAGTTATCTATGAAAGTGAAAAATCTAGTGACAGCCTGACAACTTTTGAACCTGTGATTATGTCACTCCATTAGCCAAAGTAGAAAAAATTAATCAACTTGAAATTTTGTGAATGATAACAGAAACATTTTGCATACAAAAATGTGTAATGGTGTAAATTTTGCATAGAGTTTTACAGACAAAATTTGTGTAATAATTTGTCTTCCAGTTCCCGGGCTTAAAAGCAGAAACAAATTTATAGCCTCATGCCAAGATCTATTGAACACTGTCAGAAGGAACAGTAATTTTCTTAACAAGGACAGTTGTATGCAAACCTCAGAATTGATTTTTTTTGTATATATTGTTTATATAATTTATTAATAATGGCATGAACATTATTAATATTAATTGTGATGAGAGTTATTTCATGTACTATTGACAAACAATGTACAGTGTTCAAAAAGATTCATTGAACATTCTTCATGAAAAAAAAAAAATAAAAACTTTAAAAAATTATCAGAAGTAAAACAGTATTGGAAAAAAAAAATATATATATGTATTTCTGTCACATACATGTTGGGCTTCAAATCAGCGAGCATGATGCTACTATGTACCTGCACAAATACTCTTCCCTCCAAGCCAGTTAACCACACAACTTTACCACCCCACCACAGCAATGCTATAGCCCCACCAATGATAGACGAGTATATAACAAGTGCACAGCATACCAAAAGCATATTCTATCACTGACTTTCACTTGGAGGAAAAGAAAAAGGTGGAAGAAAAAAGAATAAGTCACATACATGTTGGGCTTCAAATCAGCGAGCATGATGCTAGCTGTTCAGATATCAGAGGGAATAGAGAACCATATGCCTACTACATACCTGCATAAATACTCTTACCTCCAAGCCAGCTGACCACACAACTTTACCACCCCACCACAGCAGTGCTATAGCCCCACCAATCACAGACGAGTATATAACAAGTGCACAGCATACCAAAAGCATATTCTGTTGCTGACTTTCTCTTGGAGAAGAAGAAGATGGAAGAAAAAAGAATAAGTTCGCTGGCTGGTCCATTGTGAGACCTTCCAGTGGATGCCAACATACCCGCCAGAGAAGCAGGCCTGGTCGGCCCAGCCGACCCACCAAGGGAGTCATGGACCTGGACATTACTTTCTTGCCCCAAACTCTTTTTTTTCTGTTTAGCCTCTGGAACCACCATAAGGTATTACTTCAGAGGATGATATGTATGAATGTGAATGAAGTCTTTACAATCTCAGGTCAACCACTCTTGAGAAGTGTGGTTAATAAATGAAACCCAACCACCAGAGAACACTGGTATCCACAATCAAATCCATATAAAAGTAACTGACTTTACTAGGATTTGAACCTTAAAACTCTTGACTTTGAAATCAGTTGATTTATGATGATGAGTTAACCACTAGACTAGCCTGCTGCACTTCCATGCCCCAGCCTGCTGGACTTCAAGTGGGCTGGTGGTCAACTAACAGACCCACCAGCAAGGGCCAGTTCAGGAAGAACCGACTCTGCAGAAGATAATTGATGCCAGCCTGACACTACAACGCTCTGGAGACTACGCTGTATTGGGGACCCAACTGCTGCTGCTGAGAAGTTGGGTCCATCTCCAATGGATGATCTGCAACTTCTCAACTACAGCCAAGTTAATATTACTGGACCTAATGCACCTCTCTGGGCTACCTCGCAATATAAATGGTCCTTTCCAGGCTATCATAAGGTTTTATGGTGTCATGTGCTGTCAAAACTTTTTGGTCACAATATTGACAGAGTGGTCCAAGATATATTGAACCCAAGCAATCGAAACTCATAAAGTTAAGGCGATAACAAGTAAATGAATGACAAAACCTATTTATGTGGGTTCCTCTATCTCTACAAGTACTACTGGAAATGTTGGCTGTCATAATCCAGGCACAGATTGGATCAGTGAATCTTGTTCAGTGCTTCAGGTTTCCTTACAAATAAAAATCACAAGTCAGATCAGGTGATCTTGGAGACCTTAAATAAAATCCTCCGAGACACACCTGGCAGTTGTGAAAACTGAGTGCACTGCTTCCAAGGAAGTGTGTGCTGTTGCACTGCCGTGGTGGTAATACACAAAAGTCATTCATTTGACATCAGTTGCTCTATGAAGGGTTGGAAGGTGTCAGCAATATAACATGCTGATTAATACAGTAAAATACATAACCTTACTCTTGCCCAGCTGTCTGACTTGATTCACTTGTTAAGTACATGTATTGCACAAAGAAAAATGAATTCTTTTATGCATATTTCTATGTAAATCAACAAGTTATCTTCAAATATCCTTAATTTCTCTATAATTATGAATATAAGATTAAACCTTTTTCAATCCAAGATAAAAAAACTGTAAGCAATCGTTTCATTTCCTACCTTATGAGGCAGGAAAAAGTCATAGTATACAGGATTTTTGTTATTACAGAAGTTGTACAGTTTCAAATAATGCAGGAGCAAGTCAATGTAAGAACTATCACACTACTGATCTAACAATATGCATAAAAAATGTTTACTAGGATAATTGCAGATTAATAAAATTTGAAAAAGATATTTTTATTCAGTGGTGGCAGTTAGAAATTGGATACACTATAGCATTGTTGCAATAGTTTGTGGTGTGGGTAAACAACTTATCACTTGAGATCAGAACCCTGAGTGTAAAATATCATGGTTTTGTACTTTTCTGAAAACATTGTGTGTATTTTTATAACTAAAAACTGGATTCTATATAATCGACCTATGGAGCTGTTATACGTTAGTAAGTTTATTAATAGTATGAGTGTCATCAGAGAAGTTATTTTTTAATTAACTGTATTTGAATTGTTAATAAATTAAATTTATTTTAGTGTAAACATTAACACATAATGTTAGCAAAAACTGGTAAGATTTTTACCAGCGGAAAAGAGAATTATCAAAAGTCAGACTTGAGCAGTTATTAATATTTATAATTTTATGAAATAAGAAGCCAGAGAAGGACAAGCAAAAAATTTAAAACAAATACAGATTCGTGTTTCTAAAGTGACCAGTTAAATCAGCGATTTGCATGCTCCACATTATTGATTTTCTTAATGTGGGTATCATCAGTTGAAGTCAAAGGCTTTCCTGGTTGAGGATCTTTTTTAATTGATTGGCAACCACTTTTGTGAAAACTATTCGTACCATTTGCATATAATCCACAGTATCATCTCCATAAGCTTGATCCAAAAGTTGAAATGTTTCTGTGAAAGTTTACCCCAGTTTCACACAAAATTTTACATTGCATCATCGCTCCCAAAAATCGCTACTAACACTTAAACGCGTTTCACTCAAATAACAGTATCACAAAAACTAAGAGATATCAACAATGTAAGAGGAGGTACTGAGGAGGTTGTGTGGAACACAATAGTGCCAACCACCTATCATCCTGATGCTACTGAAAATGGGTCTGGGCCTGCGTTAAAGATTACATTGTCCAAGAGCATATAACAATCAATCTAGAAGACACATTAAAACTAGTGAAAGAAAAATTTAAAGAAATTAGTGAAAACTTCTGGAAGGTCGTTTACAGAACTGTGAAACAAATTATTTAAAACTTCAACTGTTGTTGAAGTTTTAAATAATTGTTGAAGATGAAATTTCCTAGTGTTTTATTATAAAATTACATGAGACTGATTTCAGTTTGACAAAGAGAACATACTGAGTGGAGTTGAAAAAATAGTGTAACTTGGGAAGAAATTAAATATTTTGTGTATTAGGTAATGTGTTAATTAGTGAGTCTGGTTTAAATTATTTTTGAAACCAATTGTCAATTTGGAAAGTTTAAAGTTGGTTTTTTTAATTAATTTTTTTAAATTACAAGTTGGTTAATTTTTTACGTTACTATCGGCATCATGTTTTGTTGCCTCATCAAATGAGGTAAGATGTACGAGATGCTTTATAGCATGTTTTGTTAAATATGTTTGATTTACGTATAGTATCATTAATTGTGTTCATTGGAATGTGGTAATGATTCTTAGAAATAGAAATAATCATGAATCACCATCCATGATCATGTACCTAATTTCAGAAGTTTAATTATGCATAGTTTAACACAAGATCAAAGACAAACTTTGTCTTACTGAAGTAGAGTTAGGATTCTGCAGAAGAACTACTGAAGTGTAAATATTAGGGACATAAGGAATTTTGGCAAAGGTGAAATTATGGAGCCAAGTGTTCTTAATTATGATTGTTGATGGTTTGCTCTTTATATTCCTGTCTGCAGATTAAAACTCTTGTCTTACTAGATCAAGACAACTAAGAGTTCATGCAGCTCATACACTACTACTAGCTAAATACACTATATTGTACGAGGTATGGCTAAAAAAATAACAGGATTTTTGCTGTAACATTTTTTTTTCCTTAGCAACTTTTATATTATCCCCTTTAATAACTCCTCTCTATGATCCCTACACCACTCCATTCGAATTTTCCATTATTCAAAACAGTGTTTCATTAATATGTTTCAGATTTTGAAATCATGTTCTTGGTCTCCGTAGCTTTTTCTTTCACTGCTTCAACTGTCTCAAACCTAGTTCCTTTTAATGCTTCCTTGACTTTCAGGAAAATAAAAAAGTCATAGTGGCTAGGTCTGGTGGGTAGGGTGGATGTTCCAGCACGGGAATCCCACGCTTAGCCAAAAACGACTTAACAATCGGTGCAGTGCGGGCTAGAGCGTTGTCCTGATAAAGAAGCGATGAGTTGTTCTTCCACAGCTCAGGTTGCTTTCTTCTTACTTTATCACGGAGAGTAGTTAGAATCTCAAAATAATATTCCTTATTCTCTGTTTGACCTTCAGGACGGATGAGATTGCCTATTTTTTCAATGGTTTCATTCATTTTCGAAACAGGACATCCTGGACGCAGATCATCTTAAATTTCTTCTGTCCTTCTTTGAACCATTTATGCCACTCAAAAACCCGTGCGCATGACATACACTCATCACCGTACACTTGTTGTAAGAGAGATTAGGTCTCTATTGCGACTTGCCGAGGTTTCATTAAAAATTTCATGTTAACATGTCGCTCTATTAAAACGCCTACTGTTTTTCCAACTAGTGACAGGTATACAATTTAACACAAGTGAAGGCTGTGGCCTGACTGAGCAGCTGCAGTTGTCATGCCGGCTGGAATGTAAGGAGGGGATGTCAGGTGACTTGACAATGTGGCATTTGACCTTGAGGCTCAAACTGTTTGTCTTACAAAAAATCAGTCCTATTATTTTTTAGTCACACCTCGTATGATAATTAGCTCAGTTTTTTAAACATGTATGAATGTAATGAGCCATTTTGATCCATACTTTAATTTTAGGAAGCAAATTGAAAAGAAGAGTTACTTATTTGATAAGCTGTAAATATTAAAAAGATAATTGTTATTGTTTAATCATATGAAATGTTGTAATGTTGTTCTGAAGTTTAGAGAAAGTAGGATCATTGACAATCTGTTAAAGAATCAGAAGACTTTCTGCAGAAAAGTAGAAGAAGAAAAGAAGCTTAAATCCACAAAGGGGTGGGAGGAGATGTTAGTTTCTCTGTATCAGTTTCAACTCTTAGAAAACACAATATTGAAAGTAAAATTTTTGATTGAATTATATTCAGTAATGGAGTGTTTGTTTAGAGAAAATGTAGACACTTTAACAGTAATACTGAGCAAGTTGAATTCATTGCTTGAAAAGAGATTTAATTTGAAAATTAATTAGAATTAATAAAGGTAACGAAATGTGACTAAGAGGGTGATAATGAACAATTGTATATTAAGATCGTATATACAACAGAAGTTTGAGAATTTTATGTTCAGTAGTAAAATAATAAAAAAATTAACCGACTAATGAAAATATCTGTAGCAGACAGTTGGAATACATTGAAAGTAAAAGTTTTTGAGTATCAAATATAGCTCTAGGGATAGATAATTCTGAAAAATATTTATCTGGATTTTAGAGCTCAGTGAAGGTGAAATATGGATATTAAAGAAATCATAAAGGGAAGACCTTTTGAAATATGTTGTTAAGGAGAATATAAGAATCAAATGAGTTGATAAAATTCAGAATGTAATTGAATTGGGAAGATATAGGCATGTGACACCAACTTTAAAAACTTTTTAAATATAAATGTGAAAGTAAATCTGTAATAAAGACAACAATTAGAATACATCAGGCAATTCAGGATGTCAGGGTTATAAATATTAAGTGATAAATTCAATTACATAAAAGAAAGAGAATTTCATCAAACTAGTCAAGTGATTAATGATTTTACAATTTCTATTATGATTGTATTATTCTCTTTTTCTTTATAACTCATTTATTTTTATTTTTTCCTTTTTAAGTTTTTAATTGTGTTAATCAGTTTATAACTTTTTCTTTTTTATGTAGTTTGTTTTTAAATAATTTGCTTTTAAAATACAGGGAGTATGGTCAAAAGTGGCATGATGCTGGTCGGTTGTTCAACAAGCAGAATGTATTCGATGACTTCCATGCTGCAGCTGAATATCTTACTAAAGAAAATTATACATCTAGAAATTTTCTTGCGATACAAGGTGGCTCGAACGGTGGTCTTGTAGTTGCAGCTTGTATCAATCAGAGACCTGACCTTTATGGTGCAGCAATTATCCAAGTAGGGTAAGTTATGTTTTTTATGAATGAAAATAAATAACAATAATCATTTTTCATGTTTATTCTGTTTGTCATCGGTTTTTACTGATGCACATTACTAAAACATAAATATGACAACTCTGACTGTCCTGGTAAACAATTTTTGCTCATTTATTTCTACTTATAGTTATGTAATAAGTTTTACTTATATGAAATGTTATGTGATGAAAATTTATTATGAAATTAGTTATAACAACCATTATTTATATGGTATTTATCAATGTAAGCGTATTTTATAAGATAACCCAACATCACAGATCATCATAGTTATCATAATCCTGTATTTTGAAAGTTTTTTGGTGATGTACGTCTTAAAGGGATCTTCTTCTAAATGCTAAGAGCTGTTCATCTGTTGTTATAAGCGTGATTTATAGTTTTATATGATAAAATTATATCTTCCCATATCTCTTATATCTGAGTCAACAGAGACTCAAAAAGATCTTACACTGAAAAAATTCACTACAGCAAATAAATTATTAGGATGGATTCAGAAAAGTAAACATGAATAAAAGTGTGCCCTAGCAGACACAAGGGAAAACTGTCTAATTTTTTTATTAACAAATTAAGGAAAAATGTTTAGTTTTTCACAAATAGTCGCTTTACTTTTACTCGCATTTATAAGTAAAAAAGCACCAATAGATAGGTGTGGATAAATAGGACTAATAGATAGGTTGCATCAAAAACCTTCCGGCTACTTTTTTCTATGACCAAAACAAAGGGCGCTAGCGAATTTTACAATAAGCAACAAAATCACACTATGGTAGAATAGTTTGGAAACTGGGAACCTTCTTGCATACAGTATGACTAAAGGATAAATTAATTTATGCAATTGTCTTAGTTTGATACTAGTGATATTTATTTCTTCATAAGATTAAAAATAAACCAAATATTAATGAAAAATTAGATATTTTTTCAAAAACCACATTTTTTCACAAATAGCAAAAAATTATTTGCAAAATTTTGCAAAATGAATCAAATCTAAGGTTAAATCTCGATAAATGACAATTTTAAATAATTCTATGAGGTTGCATAAAAATACTGTGTTCATTAATTTTTTAAAACAATTTGTTTATGGTGTCATTTTCATCTGTTTATAAAGTGTACCTAACATTTGCTTCCTAAGACTTGCTGAAAAATTAAAGTTTTTGAAAAACCATTTCCGCCATCTTAAAGCAAATGTTTTACCTTACAAATAACAATTAAAATATTTTTATATTTGAAAAACAGAATTAATAATTGAATTTGAGCGTTAGCCAAGGTACCAAAACATTGCGTTTTCTCAAAAATGC
Organism: Zanna intricata; assembly: GCA_010016005.3. Classification (NCBI taxonomy): domain Eukaryota; kingdom Metazoa; phylum Arthropoda; class Insecta; order Hemiptera; family Fulgoridae; genus Zanna; species Zanna intricata. Next base: position 13,700 of record JAAAKQ030392121.1, read on the forward strand.
AATTTCATGTGTTCATAAATAAACAATTAAATAAGATATAGAGATATCCAGTATGGAATGAGTAGATAGTGAGCTCAAGAACTGAATGGTATATTGACATTTTCATTTTTTGCAATTTGTTTATTGTTGCAGGCATTTTATCAACAACTTGCAAATTTTCACAGTAGATTCAGATTAACAGGCTGTCAGAAATTTAAAATACTTTGAAAATTTGACTAATCTGTAATCGTGGGTCTTATGAATCCATATCTTTTTGAATTTTTTTATTATCTAATAGGAACAGAGAAATGGAAGTTAATATATTGGCCCTCAGTTACACCACCTATGTATGATAGCTATAGCACAATTTTGGCGCTTATTGTAAAATTTGCTTCCACCCTTAGTTTTGGTCATGGAAAAATGAATCATACAGGTTTTTATACAAAATTTCCTAGCTATTTATTGGTGCTTTTTATTTTTACATGCAATTAAAAGGAAAGCTGCTATTGATGAGAAACTAAAATTTTTTCCTTATTTGTTAATAAATAAATAAATACCTAATTAGCTTGTGTCTGCTAGGGCACACTTTTATTCTATATATTTTTCCAAACTCATTCCAATAATTTAATAAATTTTTTTTGAGGTTAAAATCTCTTTGACTGGCTATTAACAAACAACTTATCTGTTATTCTTCTCTCTTGATTGGTTGCCTTATCATCAAATCTTGTTGTGTTTAAGTGACTGTCTTTTTGAATGGCATTAAAAATTACAGTGCCTTAATTTCAAGAGAGTAAATTAAACAAACTGAGGATTGCAGATAGTTATAGTTGCTCTGTTTATTTATTTATTTATTTAATATTTCAGCATTGGTATGCATTAGAATTTCATTTATAATTCTTCAGACATATATAAATGAAATGATTAGAAAGGCATTATAAACTTAGCATTACCTTTTGGACATTGATCTACATGGATGATATTCCTTGCTACAGCTCTTGTTGTAGTGGAAGGATGTTCTTTCATCCAGGGATATCCATTTTTACCTTTCAAAATCCGAGGTATGTGTGTAACATTTGCCAAAATGGATGTTCTTATAGATGCAGAAATAACAGCAGAAGCACGAGCTGGGGAACTGCTTTTAGAGCTGAAGCATCATCAGGAGCAGATATATCTCTAGCTATTCCTTTAGATTTAGGAAAGAAGCAGGAGCTGAGAAACTACTTATAGCTGAAGCATCAGCAGGAGCAGATATATCTCTAGCTTTTCCTTTAGATTTAGGAAAGTTACCTTGACCTTTGGAAAAACAACTTATATAAGGTTCGGTTACTTTTTCTGATTAAATATTTATAAATGTCTTTTTTCCTTTTGGGTATTCCAATACCTGTGAGTCATCTGGTTTGACATAGACTAAATGTTTGAAGTCCATCCCAACCCCCATAGGGGAAACACCCACCAAGTGATGATTTCGGTCGCTATATCGCCCCTCCCGTTCCTAGCCCTTTAACGGGAGTTGTCTTATTGGCCTTCGTGCTGATTACATATCTCTGTCATCAGCCAGGCCTCAGTCAAGATGTCCCCGATGCAAATGCCATGGTCGACATTAAGCATCAAAGTAAGATACCTCAGCAGCAATCGCCCTCACCGTAGGCTTAGATCAACCTACACGTAACCCTAAAACTATATAACTGCAGAGCAGAAGCACAAAACCTCGCACCTGCTCTAAATCAATCTAACTGCCCTTATCTGACAGTCCAGTAGAATGGGTTGGTATTGTATGGAATGGACCGCTTTCTTATGAAATGGTACTGATCCTGCCTTGATACTTTACTTTTTACATCGCAGGGCGAATTTCATACTCATTAAAAGAAATTCCTTCACTTGATGGCTAGTAATCATCAGCACCGGATGATTTAAATAAGCAAAAGCCATCCTCTCCTAGCCACTTCTACTACCCTCATTATTATAACTTTTGTCAAAAAAATTACTCTCTATTTCAAATGAGCATAATGTCATTATGGAAGACAGAATCGTTATAAAAATGGGGTTTTATTTTACATTTTCTAAAATAATACTATGCCAATTTGAAACTCTTTGAAATGTAGTATTAGCATTTTACACACTAAATTACTAAAAATACCAAAAAAAAATTGTACATAAAGCAAATAATATTTTTTTATAAAACTTATGATTGATATTCATGGTAGTATTGAAAATAAACTAAACATTGTTTCTATGAACAAATAACCTTTGACAATTGGTTCTTTCAGTCCACTTCCTTAGGCTAGAGGGTGAATTGGCTGTGACGCACAATACAGCCACACAAAAACACAAACTCTGTTATAAAAATACGATTTGACTTAGTAAAAATCACAATGGCATACCATTTTGGGGCTAATAAAGTCTATTAAAAATCACATTAATTGATAAATATATATTTTCTGGAAGCAATGAGTCTGTAACAATGCTGTTTTGTAACACCATATTATTCAGACTACATTCCTCCAAATTATTCCAGACTGAACCATTTATAAATATGAGTTATTTTTAAATACCTTCAGTTATTCACATTCATTATTTTTGACTCACAATAAATCTTTATAAGTGTTTAGATTTAATAGAGAAAATAAATCAATTTTAATTTTTTACGAGTGACAAATACAAAAGATGAAGCCCTTAGGACAGATTTTGAGGATTCTCAAAATTCTTGTAGACCATTGAATTAATGAAAATTAATTTAATAAATTTAAAGTAGATTCAAGATGAGCATTCTTTATTTAACTAATTTCTACTGAAAATATTTTATTTAATATTGTAATAATATTTTTCATAATTTATTTTGTTTTTTATTGTGCAGTGTACTGGATATGTTGCGTTATCATAAGTTCACTGTCGGAAGCATGTGGGTGTCTGATTATGGAAGTGCTGATGATCAAAAGAACTTTGAAAATCTATATAAATATTCTCCTCTACATAACATCAAAGAGCCATCTGGTGATGTCCAGGTAACTACAAATGATTAATTTTACTGTAAAGTTTTTTGTACGTAAATTTTTTTTGTTCTTAACATCGTAAAAGCAAAAGTAAATAATAGTCTGTTATTTGTCCCATTCATGTCACGTTAAGTAATTAACAATATTTGCTCATTCAGGACACCTGTGTGCATAATATTTATAAAAAATTTGTTTAAAATTAACTAAGGTTTCCAACGATTTTGTTGGAAAAAGTTATTTATTTTTTGTAATAATTTTTAGGAATAAGACTAATAAAAAACTATATTGTGTATAATGGTGGTGATTTTGAGATTAAAGAAACAAATATTACTTTTCCTGTGTTCTAGTCTAATTTTCATAGAATCAGATTCTCCTAAGATCTACAGCACATAGAATTAAATTTGTTTTATTTTTTATTTTAAAAATGTTTTTTTTTTTTTTTTTTAATTTTAAAAAATCACCTATAAACAGTTTGCTTCCAATAAAGCTTTTACATTTCTTTCATGTTCTAGCAATAGGGCCAATATGTAGTAAAGAGTTATAGTATAGATATTAAAAGTACATGAATTAACATTTGATTCCATCTAGTAGAATTATAAACAGTAATAGTTTTTTTAATTGAAACTTGAAATTAGTACCCAATTTGTGATGTATGAACAGAAAGCACTTGGAGGATTAAATACTAACATAAATCCCTGTGTATAATTCTGTGTGAATTTCTGGACCTATAATGTAACTGAAAAATTTACTTATTTGCAGAGGCTAAAATAAAAATTTTCTACCTTTCTGATTATATAATGTAACTAACAATAGCTTGTTAAAAACAAAAGTAAAAGAATAAACACATAGCTATATTTTTTATTATGTATAGCAAAAATTAAAACTAATAATTAGTTTTTTAATGTTCACATTTAAAGTTAGTTGAATATTGAGATCCAACTTCATTGTATCAAATGTGTACAAGCAAATTTGAGAACGTGTAATAAGCAACCACCCAGTCTGTTCCTCCCCATTTCGCTGTTTCAATTTATTTTTTTTTTTTTTTTTTTTTTTTTTAGTCTTTTATTTACAGTACTTATCAAATATTTTATAATTTCCTTTAAATTCACTTTACCAAATCCTATTTCATTTTTAAGAAATAAATGCACATATAAGATTTA
>JAAAKQ030392342.1:0-25285 GCA_010016005.3 Zanna intricata
ACACTTCATTCACATTCATACACATCATCCTCATTCATCCTCTGAAGTAATACCTTAAGGTAGTTCCGGAGGCTAAAGAGATAAAGAAAGTAGTTCGAAATAGAAATTAATTTAAAAGTACACCAATAGGTAACGTTTTTCTTTTTCTGTTTAGCTTCCGTAACAGCGTAAGGAACTACTTCAGAGTAGAACCACCGTAAGGTATTACTTCAGTGGATGAATGAGGATGATATGAATGAATGTAAATGATGTATAGTCTGGTACTGTTTCAGGTCGATCATTTCTGAGATTGATACAGATTCCTGTTAATTGAAACCCAGCTACCAAAGAACATCGGGCGCGGTTGGTACTAGGATGGGTGACCAATAGTAACTAAGTTTCTGTGTTACTGTCTTTTTGTTAATTATATCGGATTCTCAGAAAAAAAGTCTTTAACGACGATCGAAATTAAAAAAAAAAAAGGCAAAATTTATGAATAACAAAACGATTGCCGCAGAAATGAATTGTTTAATGTATTTTTTGAAAAGTTTTAAGAATATATTCCGTAAACAATGAAATCTATCATTGATTTAAATCAATAATTCTTTTATTTATTTAGAGGTACCCACCATGGACTATTCCGGTAGTCCGCCACCCCTGCAGTTCCTAGGCCATAGCCTTTATCTGCAGTCCTCAACAGCCTTCGAACCGTTTAGTGTTTTAGCACTTGTCGGGCAAGATGTCCTCCCCTCAGCCATCCTCGGAAAAACCTCCGGCCTCATAGGGGAACCTCAACCCGCCACCAGAATGCCGGGTCGGTCGCTTTCCTCCGGCGCATATAACCGTCCCAGCCTATCAACCTAACTCCGATGAACTAGTGTAGTCCTTGTTTACAATGTCACCTACAACAATTTCACCTAAACACAAATACTATTAATAACTGCGCGGAGTCCCCCAGGACGTTAACAAGAGAACGCGACTCCAAAGAGCCCCACCTCTCTAGCCCTAAGGGCTATCCGCAGCCCTACCACCGCTTTACACAAAGCGCCGCCATTCAATGAGTACCCTCCACCAACCATCAAAGCTCCCATTGATCATCTTGGTTGAGGCTGCAACCCACATCGCTCCAGTAATAAGGCCTTCGCCCGCACAAACGCCGGGTACTGCTCATCCTTACAGCAATGGTTCGCTGGCTTCTTCATGCGTTTACAGTTCGCACATGTAGGCGGGTCTTTCGCTTGCTTAGCCGGACATCCGGCCAAAATATGCCCTTCCGTACCACAGTACGAGCACAACTTCCTTTCTTTGCAATACTTAGCTACATGTTTGAGACCGCAACACTTAAAGCACCTGCTGACGCGGACAAAATCGCGGATCTAACAAGACTGATAGTCCAGGAATATCCTTCCCTTTTCCAGCAATTCTCGCAATTAAGAGGCACCCACCATGGGCTATTCCGGTAGCCCGCCACCCCTGCAGTTCCTAGGCCTTAGCCTTTACCTGCAGTCCTCAACAGCCCTCGAAACGTTTTGTGTTGTAGCACTTGTCGAGCAGGATGTCCTCCCCTCAGCCATCCTCGGAGAACCTCCGGCCTCATCGGGGATCTCAACTCGGCACGAGAATGCCGAGCCGGTCGCTGTACTTCGGCGTCTGTTAGCCGTACTGGCAGCATCGAACGCCTACCACCTACTCATCAGTGCAATCCCCGTTCACATATCTGGTCTTCTTCTTTCTTGATATTTACGGGCCGTCCTACCCTACGCGGAGTTCCCTAGAGCCGTAACAAGAAAGCGCGACCCGATGGGCCCCACCCCTCTGACTCTAGGAACTGTCCGCAGCCCTACCCTACACAATTCTTGACCTCATCACCGCTCCTACAAATGTTTCTAATATCTCGTACCCCCCCGTTTATCCTCCACCAAGGCCTTCAAATTCATTTGTACCCCAATATGGTCAATATCTCGGCAGAGATATCACGGAGGCGGTCGTAACGCATACAGTCATAAAAAATGTGTTCTGCCGTTTCCATAACGTCACAATACGGACATATTCTGTCCTCCACTAAATTAAAAGAGAATAATTTAGCTCTAAAATCCCCGTGGCCCGTCAAAAATTGTGTCATCACATGGGTTGGACGAACATGGGTCATCTTACATTTCCTCTCCACATCAGGAAACAACATATATGTGTACCGCCCTTTCTTAGAGATATCCCATCGCATCTGCCACTCATGGAAGCCAGCTGTCTTAACTGCCCTTACACGGTCTGATGTTAGCACTACTTGACGGCGTAATTTATGCAGTTCATTCCTTTCTGTTGCCAAGATGTCTAAGGGCTTCACTCCCGCCAAAATGTTCAATGCATCCCCGGGCGTAATCCTATACGCCTTTCCAACCACCAACAGTAGCTGCCGTTGGTAATTATTCAATTGATCTGTAACGCCCATACCGTAAATACTCTGCCCACGCCGGGGCAGCGTATAGCATAATTGCTTCAGCACAGCCAGTATACAACATTTACGTAACTTATGAAATGATGCACACGCCTTCTTTCCCACTACATCAATATGCAACCTAAGAACGCCCTTCGGTTGCAGGGTTACTCCTAAGTACCGTTGGCTCATTACTACACGTATCCTTTCACCCGACAGTGTCACAACAGGGTGTCGATATTGATTGAAGCCACCTTTCAACATCATCGCTGTGGTTTTGCCAACACCGAATGTTAACTTATGTTGTTTAGCCCAAAGTGATATCAAGTGACAAACCATATCTGCCTTACTCTCCAACTGTCGCCTTGAAAAGCCTCCAACCAATATAAGTGCATCATCAGCATAAGCCACAATTCTGCAGTCATAAGGCAATCTTATTCTAAGGAGCGTGTCAAACTCTATCGTCCACAGAAGCGGACTCAAGACGCTCCCCTGCGGGCAACCCTTTGTAAGCCGCTTTTCCGCGCCTAAATCAGTAATCCAATTTTCTCTCAGCCGTAAAAAGAATACAGTCTGCAATTCTCCATAATAGTCATTAATACATACTGTGAAGTTTACGACACCCGCCAAGGCTCGTGTCGTAACTTACAATTACTTATACATTGCACTCGTTCGATAATGGCTATTGTAATAGGCTCGTTACATAATGTATTATTAAGATCAGATTATGATAGAATACTAATTTAAAAGGCTGAGCATTAACACACAACACCACAGTATGAGTATTAAAGTGTAAATACAAAACGTAAACAAGCACTAAAGGTTCAACCAGCTTTATTTAATAAATCGATTTCCATAAATCAACGAAGATTAAAATTTTAACACAGCTTTGATACCTATCTATAATGTTGTTATTAATTAACGTAAGTTACGGCATATTTAAATATAATAATGAAGGATTGTACACAGTATAGAGGAGATTTTTTGCAATAATTAAATAAAAAATCTGATGTAGACACCTCATTTCTTGTACGCCTATTAAAATACATATACAAATTTTTGCTACACTTCGTTTAAACTTTTTTCATTTGAAGTGAATACGATCCTCCAATTCTTTAATAAAGTGGACAGTTACATAATTGCCGAAATATTAGTATTTATTAGCATAAAATATTTATACAATTATTAATTCAACAATCTTACATGAAATATTAGGGTAAAGTAAAAATCCCTTTATAACTCGTATTACTAGATCAGTATTATTGGTATCTTCGAAAGATGCTGATTAACAGAAGTTTCAGATTTCTGGTGAGTCGTATAAATAAAAGCTAATAATAACTAAACAATTCTGTTTAGTGAACTCCTGTGTACTGGTAACAAATGTTAATTTCGACCTTAGGGTGTAGAATATTTAGTTTTTATTATTGGATTATTGAAAAAGAAACAATCATACAGGAAGAAGAAAGATAACATAAAGAAATGTATCTAAAAAATACGACAAGAAGATAAATATGAAGAGGAAAGAAATGTTAAGAACAAGAGAAGAATGAATGATTAAGAGATGATAAATATAAAGTGGAATAAAACGTTACAACTAAGGAAAAATAAAAAGATTAAAAGAGGATGATAAATATAAAGAAAGAGAAATTTCAAAACTAGAAAACGTGTACAAAAATTAAAATCAGAGGAATTATATCAAACTAAAGAGCGATTAAATGATCGCCAACAAAAATAAATAAACGAAATGATGATTAACTCCGACTTCAGATATCAGAGGAGTAATAAATTAAAAATAAGAGTTTTTTATAATTTATTAAAGATCGGGGGTATGCTCAGTGTACATGTTGTTCTTGTGAGGGTCTATTTTTCAGTCACTCTGTTGATAACATTAATGTAAACAACATTAAACAGAAATTCCAGAATAATTTTTTAAAAATTAATCAGAAATTAAACTAGAAAATCCAAAAATAATAAGACTATGAATTATAATTTTCAATTAATATTAAATAATCAGATGTTTCACCAACTCTATTACATATACACATATAGTTTAACAGCTTTTCTGCGTGGGACGGTCGTGTCTCGTGACTTCTAGCGAGAATTTATCTAGTACCGAGTGTATCCAGGTATTATATAGCTAACGATATAATTTGTAGACTATATTGTGTGTTATTTTTTTATTTCTGTCTCGAGAAGGAATATTTTTGCTCGGTGTCGTTTTTGAATAAGCGATATAAAATTCCACAGCGCGTTGCTATGGACCAGTTGAAGCTGTTACACCTAGCAACGACGAATTATCGCATGTAAACATATATCTTTTATCTGTTTAGCCTCCGGAACTACTGTAAAGTATTAATTCTGAGGATAAATGAGAATGATGTGTATGAATGTGAATGAAGTGTAGTCATGTACAATCTCAGGTCGACCACTCCTGAGAAATGTGGTTAAATCGCATGTAAACAATAACTTACTATCTCATGTAAATTCTAACCTACAAGGTAATAGAATACTTGGGCTTCTAAAGTATACTGACAGGGACCCTCGGAAATCGGGGCAGCGTAAATTAATTAAGAGACAACATTATCGACAACATGAGTGACTTTTCAGGAGCCCTGCCAAGCAATACCAGTATTGGGCATAAAAAAAGAAAATTTCAGATGGCAGAACGAAGAAATTCCAGTGGCAAAAAAAAAAGACAACGCACAAATTATCCTGTACCTAATATTCGCGTACAATCAGCTGGTCCATCTACTTTTGCTGTTCCTACATCGAATAGATTTAGTCTTCTTGAAAAAATTGTTTAAAACGAAGGTTTTCAACCATAACATTACAAAACATTAAACAAGATTAAAACCTGAGCCTATATTCATAACAGGTGTTAATGCAATAACTGAATTAAAAAACTTTCGGATACAATTTTTTCCTAATTGTAATGTTATTAAATTCAAATTGCCGGCAATGAAATCAGGCCACACGGTAAAAATTTTGCCAGTGGATATTGAAACATATAACATTATTAGGTCGAAAATGCTTGAAATCAATATCAGTCACCATACGTATAAACTTAAACATGAAAGAGCATGTAGAATGTCATGTGAGGCATGCATCACTCGGAAGATAAATAATCATTGATGAATTGGCGACGTTAGGCCACGAGGTTAGAAACGTTACTAACGTTCTACATCGTCAAACGAAGGAACCACTGCCACTTTATTTCGTAGATTAGATCTACGAAATCCCCAAATCTAATAATAAAGAAATTTTTGATGTGAATTCTCTGAACTATACAACTGTAAACCTTGAAGCTCCGTATGTTAAAAAAGAAGTGGTCCAATTCACGGTGCCAACGCTTTAGGCATACAAAAATCTATGCAATCGCCCACACCGTTGTCTAAAATGTGATGCAGATCATGTCAAAATAGTCTGCTCTAAGGTACCACAGGTTCCTGCTTCCTGCTTTAGCTGAGGCGATCAACACCCAGCGAATTACAAAGGATGTAAAATTTAACAACAGTATAAAAGTAAGGTTTATTCTCCCAGACCCGCCTTATCTTCCAGAGTTGCAATTAATACAAATTCTAGTATGTCAATAATAAAAATCAGAGTGCTAAAAGAGGGGATGTTCGTGTAACTAACTGGAGTAACAATGATTTTCATAATTATGATAGTAGTACGAGTAATGTTAGTGATTACAATAATAATGGATTTAATAATAGGCTGAATATTTCTAGTCCTACCTATGCTGAAAAAGTTAAAATGAGTAGTCTCTATCATCAACTAACCATTGTTAACCAAAATTTTCACGGGCTCATGAATATCGTGGACCATAAGTTTCAAAGATTTGAGCAAATGCTTGAAAATATGATGGACAGAATGATTGGACTATTCATGAATCGTCTTAAGAAAAAATTAAAACCTGCATCAGACTAGCAATCTGGAATGCTAACAGGTTGTCTAATAACTCTAGAATTATAAGCTTTTTAAAATATTAATAATAATGCTTATATCAGAAACAAGGTTTACTAATAGACATCATGTCAAGTTTCATGGCTATACATTAAATTGCACCAATCAACAATCAGGGTTTCTTTCTCACTTTCTCATTCTCACTTTATATCGCTTGAACACAAAAAGGACTTATTACAAGCCACTATCGCAATTGTCCACGATGAACGATCACAATTTTCTGTTCTTCCGTTTATTGCCCACCAAGGCATGCTGTGAAGGCGGAACAGTTTACATAATTTTTTAGATCCTTGGGTCCGAGTTTCATCTGTGGTACAGATTGGAGAATTCTAAATACCTACACTGGAGATCGCGACTAACATCACCAAAAGGGAGGCAACTTTTCAAATCAATGACTTATAATAATTTGGAGTGTTTCTTCTGGAAAACAAACCTACTGGCCTACTACTGGATCTAAATAAAATTCCAGATTTCCTTTATTTTTCATTTTCAAAGGTATTTCTGAAAACTATTTATATGTTGAACACATGTAAATACATATATATATATATATGTACATAAATTACATATTACATAAATATGTAGTATATATAAATAAATATATGTTGAACACATTTTAACTTGTTGTGCTCATGATATCTTTTGAAGTTATGCTAACTGCTCGATCTCCCACTGCGTTTAATAAATTGACCAATAAACGACATTTTCAAGATTTTCTGAATGAAAATACAAGGTTGGATGTGCCTTTGAAATTACTAGCGGATGTGGATAATGCAGTACACAAACTGATCAAATTGATTCAGTCAGCGCCGTGGCCCTCCGCAACCAATTTGGAATCTGCTCCCACAACTCAAAATACATATCCGGTCTTTATCAGAGAAAAGATGAAAGAAAGCCGGAAACCATAACGCGAATAGCAGAGAACTCGTTACCCTGCGAATAAGGGAAGATTTAACAGAGCTTCTCAAGAATTAAAAAGATTAATTCAAACTTTAAAAAAATTTCGTTTCAGTTTATATTGAAAATATATCTGATAGGCAGTCTGTTGAATATACTTTATGGAAAGCTACGAAGTCGTTCAAGAGACCCCAGTAGTCTATTCCTCCTCTCCGGAAAAATAACAGAACATAGGCGAGAAGAAAAGAACAAGAAAAGGCGAACTTATTTGCTGAGAACTTTTCCGACGTGTTCCAGCCCAATAATATCGAATCGGATCCAAATAAAATTAGGAAAATATCCGAATATTTAATTTTCTTTTTCAAATATGCTTACCAATAAAACGCTTTACAATCCACGAGGTTTTTTCGGTGATTAACAATGAAGTACATCCAACAAAAGCGCCGGGATATGATTTAATCACGGTCTTCGAGCTTATCTCGACAAGTGATGCGTTTAATCACACTAATTATTAAAAATACTGTTCAACGGTTTTCCTCGATGTCAGTGAAGTTTTTAACAAAGTTTGGCAGGTTGGGTTGCTCTATAAATTAAAAACGGTTTTCTATGTAGTGCTAAAATCTTACCTAGAATATAGGTATTTTCAAGTTAAATATAAGGAAGTTTTAACGGATTTGTTTCCAAGAAAATCAGGACTACCTCAAGGAAGCGTTCTCGGACCCATCTTATATATTCTGTTTACTGCCGACTTGCCAGTTTCGGCAGATGCAACCGTTTCAACGTTTGCTGATGACAATGCAATGCTCCCCATAAAGATTCAGCTACTGCATCTCATTATATTCAAGATTATCTCTCTCTTCTCGAATCCTGGCTTACAAGTTGGAAAGTAAAGACAAATGAAACAAAGTCAAAGTTCTCAACAATGTAAATATTTAGGTTTTCAACTTGATCGGCGCCTTACCTGGGTAAAACATATCAAATATAAACGAATGCAGTTAGACCTAAAATTTAAAAACATGTACTGGCTAATAGGACACAGATCTCGGCTCTCGGTAGAAAATAAATTATTGATTCATAAATTCATCTTGAAACCAATTTAGACTTATGGGTTTGAATTGTAGGGTACAGCAAGCAATTCCAATATTGCCATACTTGAAAATTGTCAGACAAAAACACTGCGCAAGATATTAACATACCTTGGTATATAAGCTAAGCAATAACCTCATACATAATGATTCTAAATTACGAACCGTTAGACAAGAAATCACTTTGATCAGTTGACGATATAAAAATCGTTTCGATCTGCATCCAAATTATATGACAGTCAATTTATTGGATAACACTATTAGCAATTTTTCAAGATTATTGAAAAACAATATTCTTGATTTGACACATCGCATCGGTTCAATTAAGTGGTTTTAAAAACCAGCTCTGTCAATTTGTTTTCTTTTCTTAATTAATTTTTAATCTAAAATCCACTAGGTCTGTAGCTTCTTATTGTTTATTCTAAATTTTGTATATTTACTCATTGTTCACTTTTAATTCTGAACAGATGGTAAAGTTTCTTTTACAGTACAATAAAATATAATATATATATATATATGTACACATATGTAATACTGCCTATTAAATTACAAAATTACATATACACATTTTTAAAAGTCCATAAAATTTTGTTTCACTAATAACTTCGGATTTTTTTTCATTTTTTTTTTTTTTTATGGTTATTGAATTATTATTTATTGTAGAAATGTTTTTTCACTTGAGGATTAACAATTAATTATAAATCAATATATTTAAATTAAAAAAAAAATTTTTTAAATAAAGAAAAGGAAATAAAATCTGATTCAAACCAATACGCCTTCCCTTGTAAGATCCAAATTTTTCATTAATTAAAATTTTATTTGGCTATTAACTATGAAACTAATGAAAATAAGTACCACTTATGATATATCGTTGAAAAGTCTCAATGAGGGGTTATTACTGCAGTTAAGAAAAAGTCTAAAATCCAAATTTTTTTGGGATTTTGGGCATTTTAGTTCACTTTTGGTTCAGTCGATTGCAATAAAAAAAGTAGGTGCACAACTAGATGTTACAACACACCTTAGTCCAATATTTCAACATCCTATGCCTAATCGTTTTTCAATTATGTGAGATACGTTTGTACGTACATACGTCACGCCGAAACTAATGAAAATTCAGGGATGGTTAAATTGGATATTTCCTTAAAAACTGAAGACCGAAATTACTCGCGATTACAATACTTCCTTGTACGAAGTAGTAGGGAATAAAAAAGAAGCAGAGATCGAGTGGGAGGGAGAAACAAATTGCACGTTTTAGACGCATGTAATTCAGTAACTCCATTTAATAATGGAGTTAATAAGTTGAAGACTTTAATAAACAACCAGGGTAGAAAGTGGCACCGTTGAAGAGGATAATTTTGAAGTAAGACAAACAAGCAGTGTAGACAGACAGAAAGATAGACAGACGAGGGATGAAAAAAAGAATAGCTAGGAAAGGGTAGACTGACTGTTTGCTACCCTTAATATTATACCTGATGACGTAATGCCACGTGTTTTCTTAATAGCAAAAGGGTCTGGAGTTTAGGAAAGTAGGGACGGTTAGGGTAGCCTATTTCTTGTTATTGTAACAAGGACACCAGGCCAGAAGTATATCGTAAGTTTGAGGTGGTGTAGAAGTGAAGCAAGCACGACCGGGAAGTAGTTACGGGGTAAAGAAATGGTGGGGTTTATAAAGGGTGATTTGGTTATTTGTTAGCTGTCTAGATAGAGAGGGTGGTGGTGGTTCAATACCACCCTAATGGATGAATCCACATCAATTTCCTGATCATAATTCTTTTTTTCACCTTCTTGTCTACTTTTCTATCTACTTCCACTCTTTCAATCTTCTTCTTAAATTTTTCTATTCTTCTATTTAATAATTTTTTTTTTTCTTAATTATTTCCTTAACCCTGACACGATTGTTTTACATACAAGGAGAGACAGATTTGAGATTTCCGTTTTATAGAGCCGATAAATCCTAAATATTTAAGTGTGTTTTGTCGTAAACTAATTATTAATGTATTAAATATGGAAATTAAAAATTTTGTTATCAAAATTAACAAAAAACGTCCGTAAAAATATTCAGATTGCATATAATTTACCGATAACTGTAGTACTTCTTTTCTGCCCGTTTACAACTAAATTTTGATCGTCCAGTAGGCACATGTGTCTTAATTGATCTGCAGAGCAAAACAATTGGGAATGTTCGTACGTTATTTTTAATTATGTTCTTAAAGTTCTTTAGCCAAGAAATTTTTCTCGAATTTAAATCCACCTCTGCCTTTATCTTTGCCTTGGAAATATAAATGAATAACATAATTTCTATTTGATATGTCACTATGATCAAAATCAGCTTTTAAACAATTTCCAATGATTTCAATTATTTTAATCAATTTAAAAGTTCGTGTTTTTGAAAAGATTTGTCACAAAATACTGAATGTATTTATGCACATTTAAATTTATTTATGCTCATTACATTATCTAAATCTTTGATGATAAAATATTTCTAATTAACCGATTATTTAAGATAATTTTTATTGTTGAAGTACATTTATATTTCGTATAAACAAAGGAAAAACAAATAAGTTTAACGTTTTCAACTCGACGAAGTCGACTGACAATTACGATCCTGACAGATATTTGTTATTATCGACACCTATCAATATCATAAATAAAACAAATATTTATATTTTTAATTGTAAATATTAATTACATCATTAATCAATGAGGTAAGATAAATAATTTACTATTTTATGTAAAGGTTAAAAATAAAAATGTATTCTATGATAATAAAAAAAGGGAGACAATTGTTTTATATATTAGTTGCGCAAGTACGAGTCGGTCGTCGGTCTACCATTTTAAAATTGCATCATACGAAACACAAAAAATTGCCCCACTTGGTTCTATGTTATTTTCTATTTAATTTTATTTTTGTTTATATAGCAAATTTGTTTTCATTATAAGAATCTATATTAACAAAAAAAAAAAGATAAGTTAAAAGATAGTATAACATGAATAAATAAAAAAAAGTAAAATAAATAATAAAAAAAAAAGCTGACAAAATATTGTATGACTTTTCTTGCGTTGCTTGGAATTATTATTTTTTTATTTTTTATTTTAATGGCTTAGCTTCCTTACTCTGTGGGGAAAATTTCAGAAAAAAATTATCTGTATATAAATGATCCCAAAAAAACAATAATTAATTTAAAATATGTATTTTTTAGAAATATGGAAAAAAATAAAAGTGTAACATTTGTGAAAGTAATGAAAAACATTACTTCTTATTTTGGGTTTTGGAATATTAATTTTATTAGCTTTTTGTAAGGAAAAATAAAAAATGTTTAATAATAAAAATTTAAAAAAGTTACAGACAAAAAAAATAGATATATATTTATCATCAACGTAATAATGTAATAATTGTTTCTCATTATCTATAAGTATTTCATTTACACAATCTATCAAAACGAACCTGTTTTATTAATTACCACTCCTGATCGATGTGAATGTTATTCGTATGATAGAAGATAACTTGCAAAATCAATATTTTACCAGTTATTTAATTAATGGTTATTGGCGTTTATCGAATGATATCTAAAATTTTGACCGGTTGTTAATAAGACGTCATAAGTAATTGAGCTTTATTAAGATTATTTAAAACATTTCTTTTACTTGTTTTACATGAATGTAATACAAGTTGGGTTAAAAAGTAATCGACAAACAGTACTTCTGTTCAGTTTTTCTTGAAGTCGAATTAGAATAACGAATTGAAATTCAGTAGATTAGTAGAAAAATTATTAAGGAATAAAATAAAATAATTTTCGATTTTTTTATTTAATTTCTATTTTGAAACATGTTATTAAACTCCTAACATGTCGATAAGTATGTAATACTTATTGTACTTATTGATAAGTATATAATATTATCGTAGATTAAATGTGGCAGATGTTTAACTGACAAGTGAAAAAGGAAAGGAAATAAAATTTCTTTAATTAACGTTAAAGTAATTGGAAGTGATTACCAGGTCGAGTCAAGGGAAACTAATAAAAAAAGTAGTTGTTCTGGAATGTCGGTTCCTTTTTTGAACTTAAATTGAAATAAATGTTTAAAACTTAATGCAATGTCATTTTTATTAATTTTAATGTCGCACCCCAATTTCCAGCTTTGCAGAACAGTGTTAACATCGATTACAAAACAAACCTTGGTCATAATAAGTAATGATGTATTTGTTAAATATGACGTGTAATTTTATTAAATCTTTTTAAAATATATAAAAATGGCAAATTATATTTTATTTATTAATCAAGGGACAGCTGTAGGAATTTAGTATTTTCATAAATTCGTAATTTTATGGTATTTATCTCAGTCTCCCAAGCAACGAATATTTATTGTTTGTGTTTGTATTTGCTACTTTTCTAAAATATATAATTCTTTTATTTTGTTGCATTGAAAATTTAATTTCGTTTAAAATCTCATTAAAATCTATCGCATTTTATTTTTAATAAACTTTATTTGCTATTTTTGTATTTAGTTTTTGTACACTTTACTGATCCATTTTACTAAAGATCAAGTTCTCTATAAGTTTTTTTATAACTTTTATTAGTTAATTACCCGTTCATCAAAATATTTTACGTAAAAGATTAAATAGTGTGTTTTTCAACCCCAATCCTTTGTATTTTACTCCAAATTTCTTAAAAACTACAAAAAATGCAGTTCAAGGACTTATTTTATTTTTAAATTTTCAGATTAGATTTCAAATAAAACTACTAAATTTATCCTTAATTTGCTTGCAAGAATTACAATCGGGCTTAATATAGCGCAGAAGTGAGGGCGAAATCTTTTGTAAGGCCGACCCGACACTCGCTAATAAAGCGTTTCCGAAACTATGTTTATATAAATTTTCTTCTTTATTTTCACCAATAGAACATGTCCTGAAAGTTTGTTACATTTTTCGTGAGACACATATGAAATAATTGTTACATAATACTATTAAGTAATATTGATTAAATATTAACTGATATTGTTACATACAGTTGTTTATAATAGAGAATTTATCTTTGTGATCAATTAAGAAACGTTTATTATTAAATGTTAAATATGAAGGACAGGATATTTAACAGTTATTTCAGAATTAAAAGGCAATATGGCAGAATATCCAGAGAAAATGAATGTTATAAAAACAAATGTAATTAAGGTACAATACAAAGATATATCTTATAGATATATATAAGAAAAAACCAAGTTTGTTCACTCAGTCCAGAGATTGCCAATTCGAAAAAAAAAAGGAATTAGTTTTGCAGAAATATGTTGTGAAGTATTATCTTTCGAGTATACTTGTGGATGAAGTGAAACATTACCAAAAAAACCAAAAAAAAAAAAAAAAATAGAGAAAAAAGACACCAAAAAAAGAGAGAAAAAGAAGAGGCTGAAGGAATTAAAAATTTAGGCATGGAGGAAATTGAATAATACTAAATGGACAGTTATTATGAGGTTAGGGAACGGGAATAAAAACTTAAATTAAAACCTGAAAAGGTTTTAACTGGCTGAAGTATATGAGAAGGAAAGGATTGATTAAAACAAAGCTAAAAGAATCAGTAAAAGGTACAAAAAGTAATGCAAGAAAATTAACTAATAATAATATTAGATGCACAGAAATGTAAGTAATGATTTTAAATAACTGAACGGGTTTTATTAACCCATCTAAAAATAAAATTAAACTAGTGCAGCTCAAGAAGAACAAGAATCGTATGCCAAGTAAAATAAGAGGATGATTCTTCTTTGACGTCTTAATTGACCCCCGACATAAAAATGTAATTATATTCAGCAAGCCCGACGAAAATAAAGTGACTTTCCTATTTACGATTGTCTTTGTTTTATGAATATTGGACCCATTAAAAGACTATAATGGATGTTTTGAAAACAACTGCATTTTAACGATTAATCTAAAAACTAAACAGTTTGTTATTAAAATAAGCAATACGCTTTACATCAAAGAACCTTTTAACTTTTACTATAAACGTCAATGTCAAATACAATGACCTAAACAAAAATTATTATGTCAAAATATTTGATGTGAACTCATTTCACATCTAACATTTTAATTATTGAAGTGGTTTTTGTTTGTATGATAAACAGCTCAAAGTTCGGTCAGTTACAAAGAAGCTATTACAATATGTATGAACATTTTTATTATTTAGATTAGTTGTAACAACAATTTTGTAAATTTATAAATATCGCTTGATTTGGTGAAAAATGATTGATCTCTCTTTAACATATCAGCACCCCGGAGGTACACAACACTACGTCCTATTTTATCAAAACACTTTGAGTTAATACATGTGATACACTCTTTTTAGTGGTACACACAGCACTCTGTTCTATTATGAACAGCAGCTGTGATAGACAGTGTTAAAATGACACCAAATGACTTTTCGTATAGGGATAAACAACACTATATGGACATGAAGTTGTGTACTTCTGTATGATAAATGGATTCTTCGCACATAGCGAAGTGCGAAGCACACACAGCGCATATAGCGAATGTGCACATTCTTATGTGCACATGAAGATGTAAAGTAAAGTATCTCTCAGGTGATGCCTACATTAGCAAGAGGGAGAAAAATGTAACAGCAAAATTAATTAAACCACCTTGTTCCTGTCGCATGAAATGTTTTAACAAAATTTCGGAAAATTATAGAAAAAATATTTTTGATTCATTTTGGGATCCCGAAAATCTCATGACGTTAAAAGACAGTATATCAAATCTTGTTAAGAAATAAAACCTACTGAACGAAGTAGAAGTAAAAATGGAGAAAAATCAAAGGAAAATACTGTTCTTTATCACATTACGGTTGAAGGTAATAAAATTAGAATATGCAAAGTAATGTTTTTAAATACGTTAGCGATATCTAACATTGTCGTTTTTAATATTACAAAAAACCAAGACCAAAGTGGTTTAATAAAAACAGATCAATGAGGAAAGCACACTCCTTCCACAAAGACACCTGATCGGGTGATACACAATGTAATGAAGCATATCTAGTCTTTTCCGGCCTATGAATCGCATTACAGGCGTGCAAAGACAGCAAGAAAATATTTGAATCCTGACTTAAATCTAGAAAAAATGTATTATTTATAGTTAGAGCACTGTTCACAAGAAAAAATAGAAGAAGACGTGGCTAAAAAATGGCTGTATAAAGATATTTTTAACAAAAATTTTCATTTATTTTTTATACCCCCTTCTGCAGATACGAGTACATGTGACATATGCGACACGTATTTCGGAAAGATGAAGGGTGAGATGTCTCCTTCAGAGGAGGAGCGTATCGAAAATGAACACGTTGCGCACTTGTCCGATTTAAAAATGAGGTACAATGCGAAATCAAAAGAAACGAAGGCAGCAAAAAATAATATCAGACACAAAATTTTGACAATGGATTTACAAAAGTGTCTAGCAACTCCATTACTTACAAATTCTATACGTTTTTACAAATGAAAGTTGTGGACTTTCAACTACGTCATCTATGACAGTTCAAATGAGTCTACATCGTGCATTATGTGGGATGAGTCTAAAGCCAGCCGAGGAGGTAATGAATTGTCATCAGCGATTTTGAAATGGGCTGATAACAATATACCGGATTCTGAAATTGAGGAAATAACGTTGTGGTCAGATAAATTCTGGAGACAAAATAAGAATATATCAATTATTATTTGCCGTTTTCATATTTTACAGAAATATCTACAAATAAGGAAGATCAGCCAAAAGTTTCTATTAAAAGGTCATACGCACATGGAGGCTGATAGTACCCATGCACTTATAGAAAATGAAAACGGAAGAAAATGAATATGCTCAACTTTGCTGACACACTATGAATATGCTCACTATGCAGCAGTTTATTCTCCAGTGCTCTAACAAAATCACAGTTCTTAACGTGGAATTAAATGACTTTATGAAAATAGCGAGTTTCGCGAAATAAATTTGAAACGCAATAACAGAAAAGACATATCCTTATTAGTAGATCTTTTACCAGTACTTCGAAATAGTAACAAACCAATTGTCACTAAGAAGTACAATGACTTAATTTGTTTATTACAATATTTACCGAGTGAATGTCATCACTTTTACAAGAGTTTTGCGCGAAATTCGTTAACAGTTTGTCTTAAAACACCTTGATTGAAACTGTCTAATCCAGTGACTGGTTTTGAACATTGTTTATACTTTTTTGGTGTGCTGAATGATCACGCCTGAGATTCAGACTTAAGAAGATCTTGCTTTTTTTTCTGATTTTTTTAACTTGTGAACTTCAAATCCCACAAACTGCAGCGGTTCTTTTTTTACATTTATGAATGGGTATTAAATGTTTGTCATCAAATTTTCCTAACTTTATAGCTTCTTTCTTCATAAAATTGTATACATTTTTAACTATTTCACAAGTTTAATTACGGAGCTTTTTATTCTTATCTATGGATCTAAATTCTACCACTGCAAAAAAATTCACTAAAAAATAACATACAAACTCATTAATACACACAAAACATTAACACACCAGACATTACAAAAGGAAACAACTATACTATTCGTACTGGGACACGACAAAAACTGAACTAAATCAGTTAATTGAAAATGAGCAGTAAGCATTAGTACTGAGTATTAGTCAATAGTGCGAAAAAAATTCTTAGCTTTCTTTGAATAGTATAAAATTATTGAGATATTAATAATAAATTAATATAATTTGGTATAAATTAATATATCTGGTAGGTATAGACCTATTTTTTAATTATTATGTTTATTGATATAAACATCATAAACATTATAGTGTGTAATACCCAAAGGTATCTCTAGTACGCATGGAATTCCCTCCACTACTCTTAAAATCACTCAGCGACTTCTCAAACCAGCAGCCATAGTAGTGCATTCCAAAAGTCACATCAATTAATTTGGAATGACTTGCACCGTATCTAATTATGACGTCACTACTACAGTAATGAAATATGTTCCAGTAATTTGTTATTACAAATAAAATTATTATTTTGTTCAAGATGTATATGAAGCAATTTATTTATTTATGTACATGAAATAATTTTTTTTTTCAAGTATGTTAAACTAAGGATTTGCTATAAATAAACAATAACGATAACGAAAAACACAAGTATATGAAATGAGATCTTTATTTATTATAGGATATGTTATGATTTTCTTTGACGAGGCGTAGTTATTTACCAAAATTTATTTCTAAATAGCACGTACGCACCAATAACTAATATTCTTTTGAGCTTCGTACTACAAAATAAAAATATTAAATTGTACAAAAAAATACATAAATGTTCATGAAAATATAAATCAAATTAAATATTTTGAAAACCTTTATTCGTATAAAGTGGTCATTCATTCTATGACTTACTTGATGGAGGGAATATAATAATAACCTATCAATACAAGAATACACTATTCATTTTTTTTTACTGAATTTCAAAAAAAATTTTTAAAGTACGCTTAATATAAAAAAAAAATTTTTTTGTAAATTTAAATAAATTGATAATAAATTTTAATTGTGGAAAGAATTATTGCTATTTAAGAAAATATTTAAAACACAATAGTTAAAACGCAATAGTCTATTGCAGAATACTCGGTTTCTGAATGAGTATTATGTTACTAGAAAAGTTTAATGTCCTTCACAGCGACCGTCTGCCTTGTGCAAGCAAGCTTTTATTTTTATCGTACACACTATACATAAGTCTTTAATTTAAATTGATTGTCACTTTATGCTTGTTCTTGAAATATAATGAAACTTTATTGTTTATTATACACTAAAATCTAAAAAATTACTTCAGTAAATAGAATTTTTATTAATTGTTTAAAATATATGTTAAATGTGGACAATGTGATGAATGAGTTAGTTATAAATAATGAATAAACCAGTAGATCAGAGTAATAAATATTTATAATTTATTACTTTGACCCGGCTTTTTGTATTCTATCGTCATACTCAACGGGCAACGCGAAAATCCTATCCGCTACTGTCATTCGAAAGCCAGCTAATAGTAAATATTCTCTAGTACGCCAGATACGTTAACATAATTAAAAAATTAACTTTTAGATAAAATTTTATTTTACCTTTTGAAAATTATTCGGTATTAACATTACAACTGATAATGACAAAGTTAAAAAGCAACAATTAAAAAAAAAAAAATACTAGAAAAAAAATCAAAACTGTGTTTAAAACCAGAAAAATTATTTATACAGTATTAAAAAGTAAGCTTAAAAAAAATTAAATTCACATTACCTACCCGATATAACGAAGATAAAGATGTAAAACATTATACCAGATCAGTGAAAAAATTATTATTGCATAGTACAGTACTTCTTTCATACAGAGTTATGAAAGAAATATTTTTACTGTTATTCTGACACTGAAAATAAAAAAATAAAAAAAACTTTATAAATTGGCCACTAAACATAGGAAAAAAACTAAACACTATTATTTAAAAAGAAATTTTCATTACTGCTAGAGAAATACCAGGTATAGAAATTATGTCAACTGTTTTTTATGTCTAAATGTCAGAAATTATGTCAACTGCTAATTGTTTTTTGGGATCTGGAATCCTGCGATACGGAAAATGTGTTTCATATTCTATTTTAAGCATCTGTAGCATTACCATTACACACACCCCAAATGAATACCATATCAACTTAATTCCTCTGTTGTATTGTTGTAAATAATTGTAAATAAGTACGGCCATACTTCATGGGCAAACCGACCACATTTAAACTAAAATTCGCAGAAAACCTTCGTTAACGACAGCGCAGTTCACAGTACCCGATATACTTAATGTACCTTACAGAATGATTTAAACGCTAATACAATGCATAGTGCATAACTGGTCAGCTTTTATTTTATTGCCAACTTTGAAGTAATAATTTTTCAAATAATTTATTGTATTTGTGTCATTAATAAAACAATTACTATGTAAATAATTTTATTTATTTCTATTTTACATCTGTGTAATTTAAAAAAAAAATTTTTTTAACGACAACTTTTAGCAGTAAATTTTGTCTTTTCACTAGCCGTAACTCGCAAACGAAGCATCTTAAAACATTTGTTTATATGAACTTTTTCCATTATTTTCACAATTAGATTATAGGTTATGAATATCCCCCGGGAGAACTTCGTGATACTTTCCATATTGTAGTGTACATATTAAAGAAAACTGTTAACTGATAAAAACTGATGGTTTTATTTTTTTGTTGTTAAAAAAGATTGTATACAGATAAAATTTTGTTCATAACAATTATTTCTATCACGATATAATATTTTTTCTATTGAAAAGAAATCATATTTGAGTTATTAACAAAATGAAAATAGTTGTATCTTATCATTTTAGTGCTGAGCAAAAAAAAAGGTTTTTTAAATTAATTAGGTTAGATTATTAAGTTAATATGTTATTTTTTGATACAGTTAAGTATTGTTCTATGATTTTAAATAAATAAATAAAAGAAAATACAGTTGATTTTTTGAAATGTCTTTCGTTTTATTTCTATTTTATTTAAACGATAAAATCATATCACATTTGAAAAACAAACCTGCAGTGCTTCAGAGAATATAAAGGAATTATTTATATTGCCCGGTCAAAATTATAAATTAACAAATATTTATCATTGTCCGACTGCTTTGATCATTATGTGTAATAATGTATGTATCATTATGCATAATAAAAATATGTTCCATTTAATTATTTTTATTAGTTATCGAAAAACTTGTTCGTGATTGGTAGATTAATAAAAACATTGTTTAAAAATGAATCGGTCAAATGTATACCATTAATCAAAATGTTTTGCTCTGAATTAAATAACGACGTGGCATAATAGATACATGTAAATTGGAGGATCTACATCATTACACGTTGTCTGTGGTATTATTCATCTTTATGCAAGAGATAAATCTCAACTTTCAAAAAGTTATAATAAAGACATTTATTGAACATTTTGTATAGTAATAAATAAAAATACTAATAACGATCATATAAAATACATCTCTAAATTACTCATGTTTATAAACATTCGTTGCGGTCGTGTTAATAACCTCGTCGACCTACTTGCCGTAGTAGTTGGTTATGTTTGCCTTTCATCTGGCAGGTCCTGGGTTCACCGCCCTCCGTGGCGCGAGTGGTAGCGTCTCGGCCTTTCATCTGGAGTTCCCGGGTTCGAATCCCGGTCAGGCATAGCATTTTTCACACACGCTACAATTCATTCATCTCATCCTCAGAAGATATACCTTAACGGTGGTTCCGGAGATAAAAAAAAAGGAGAGGCCCTGGGTTCGAATCTCAATTCGGCTTGGTATTTTTCATTTGCTACAAAATTCAAATCATAAATAATAAAAAAAATAAAATGACGGCAATGAATAGCATAACTTTCCCCGCTAAGCCGGTCAATTTGTTTAATTCATTTCTGAAAAAAAAAAAAGCTTTCTGGATAGCAGAAAGTTTTTAAATTCAATCATTTTAAGCTTATTTGTATCCTTATGATAAAATAATGTTTTTTCCTTAATTATTTTTTTTCAAGGATCATGTAAATATCATTTCGTGTAGTTTTTTCTTTCAAAAGTTCTTCATTCTTTCGGGCTGTTTAACTCTTCTTTTTTCTATTCAATCTCCTTTCTTGAGTTTTTTCTTTTCACTTTTATTTAAAAAATTTTCTTTCTTTATTCTTTTCTATTTAGACAGTTATTTTCTGTATTATTCTCTTCTTTGATCTGTTTAACATAGCCACCTTCACCTTTACACTCGTAATTTATTGATTATCTGTTCAACTATGTGATGGTTTATTGAAAATCTGTTTGTTTAGCGTTGATTCATTATGACCACGTCTCCCTAGAATTTTAGTCGTTTTCTTATTGCTCCTTCCATGTCTTCAATTTTATCGTACATTCTTTATTTGATCTTAGTCTATGGCCTTCTCGTGTTCTTCTTGGACCATAAATCCTTCTTAAAATTTGTCTTTGTATTTAGTGTAGATTTTATATTCCAGTTATATCTGTAGTTTCCACGACCTACAAAATTACCGGTCTTACAAATGTGCTATAAATGCCTTAATTTTGCTTTAACAGAAAGGTTCATTTTATTGTAAATATTTTTTGTGTAAAAGTTTAGTTGTTGTAATTTGTGTTTTTTGCCCTCAATTATTGATTTATCTGTGGTTCCTACTAATTATTTCTCCAAGATATTTAAAAAGGTCTATGATCATAATTTTGCCATAATTTGTTCGACATTATCTTTTTCGGGATATTTACTGGCACCTATCTGTTTTTGAAAAGGTGATCTGCAAATCTATTTTTCCAGCTACTTCTTTCTTTTGGTTAATCCCTTTTTACTGAAAAACATAAATCAAAATTATGAATTCTTTTTAAAATGTACAAATGTGTTACAAAATATCAATCAAAAATGTTTAATTAGTCCAACTTCAGTTATATCATCATCGACGTATTAAAAAACAAAAATATAGAAATAAAATTTTAATTTTATCGGTGTTTTATTATTAATAATTTTATTAAATATAAACTTACTTGTTTGATTATATTTAAATAGTTTTATTTTAATTTTGGAAGCCAAAATGCCCGAAAGATAAAGAAAGAACCAACATTTTTAACGTTAGTATATTAGCATCACAATTTCGAAAAATATATTTTAACCTTTTTGAAAATTTAGGATTCATTCATCAGGGGGTTTTTTAATGAATAAATTATTCAGAAAAATTGATTTTAAATATATTAAAATCGACTTAAAGATTCTTTTGTCCCGCTTCCATTAGGATAGGGATGTTAAGTTATTTTTAATGACCTTATTGTTTAAAAAAATAAATTTTGAGCACTAAAATTTTGAAATTGCGAAAAGATGTTTTTCTAACATTTTGGGGGCTTCCATTTTCAAGGGAAATCATTCGGATAGAATTATTAATTTTTAAGAAATTTAATTAATTTCTTTAGAAATTAAAAAAAAAATTGATTTAAGAATATAAAAATACAGCGATAATTCTAAACAAATAAGTTGTAATTTTGTAGGAAGGGAGTGAAAATTTTGGCTAATTTTTTTTTTCAATAAACACTAAAGAACCGCCCCACCGGTTCGGATCTTCTTTCTTGTTCCTATCTTGTTCTTCTTGTTGTTGGATCTTAGGGTCTTCTCTTATTGTTCCTCACTACTTTTTTTTGTGAGTTTGGGTGCGTTGTGTACGTGTTCGCGCCGGAGGTTCAGGAGTTCTCATCGCCGTCCATCCCCACAGTCAGGGACACGCGGCAACTCAGCAGGAGGCTCTCCCCCGACTCTTCCGTGTATGTGTAGGAGGTTGGACATTCCGCCCCGAGGATGAATAATGCTTAACTGCGGTTCCGGTCTCGAGGAGGCGGAGAGCGGTGAGGGAGGTTTAGTCGGTAGGGGGCAGCCACTATACACATTTAATTTAACATCTTTGTGGAACCTACTTAGCTTGCTAAGCGGGCTAGCTCGGGATATTAATGTCTCGGGTTTCGAGTCCGATACTTCCCCATGAAGACCCCCATGAGGAGTACGTAACTGGTATTCCTTCGCAACTCATCAAGGGAAAAAAAAAGGTAGTATAGCTTGTTCAAGCCGAATTCCGAATTGACACGAATCAAATCTAGACGAAGGTTGCCTAGCCAGCGCGGGGCTATAATAATACGCTATTCATGGAAGACAGTTTATATATGGTATTATAAATTTTTCGCGTAAGTACTTTTCCTGCTTTAATTCTGTTCATTACTTTTTCATTCTACATCCTTCTCTATATCCACTATCCACATCTAAAAAGCCAGAATCCAGTTCTTTTCAGTTTTCCTCTCCTACATGCTTCACTTCCATAAAACAAGAAACTCCTTTCATAGTATCTGGTTAAGCTCTTCCTTAAAAAACTCCGTTCATAGTATCTGGTTAAGCCATTCCTTAACTCTAAGTCTAGACTTTTAATACATAGTAATTTCCTCTTCTTAATGGCTTATTAAAGGCTTTTTCACATTTTCTATCATTCCTACCACTTCTATTACGCTCATCCAATGTCCTGTTACCATATTCCCGCAAATGATTGTTTTTTTATTATTTTATTTTTAATAATATATATATATATATATATATATATATATATATATATATATATAAATATTGTCCCCATTCAGAAAAGACATTGATCCATTATTCATGTAGCCGAAAATAATATGAGTATAAAACCACTGTATATAACATATAAATACCGTATAAATATGCGAAGATTTTACACAGTTTAAAATTGGCTGTACAAACCCAACTATGTTCTGAAAACGTGTCACGGTAATTTAACAGTGAAATAGGGAAAATCCTGCCAGAGACATATTAATATTCGGAATCAAGAGTTAAAATCCAATCGATATAGAAAAAAATTATAAATATGTCTACAGTTACTAACTGCAGAAGTACTTGTGAATGAAAAAAATCCAATAATTGTTTCAAGGACTCATTTCAAAAGGAAAGGAATTTTCAAAAACCTCAATTTAAAGCCTATGCCACATTCCCATTTTGTAAAATTAATATTATTTAATTCTATAAATGCAAATTGTATGAAATTTCTGGATTTATTTTAGGATTTTTATTTATTTTACATGGTCATAGCTCTGTGTTTTGTAGAATAGAGTACGCAGCCGCAGTATGGGAAGCATCTCACACTAGCTAGGAATGATTCAGTGCGTATTAAAACTAGTCTGAAACCGGCACCTGTTCAAAGAATTTAATTTTTTTAGCTGATATGAAGATGGTGAGTGGCGGAGAAGTGGAAAGTAAAAGAAAAAAAACAGGCGATAAAGGGAAACATATTTATAACTGTGTTGCTATCAATCCTCGGCTTAAATCTAGAAACAACTTCATCTAGATAAAACACTTCTGGACTTTCCACCTGAGACTCGGCGCGAACAGTTGTACAAGGAGACATTATCAGACGAAACGGGTCTCGTACCCAAAGAGGAGCTCGCTAGAGGACATCAACTATAATATTTGGTGGGGGCTGAATCGACTCAGGACTAGAGTGGTAAGAATTGAAATTAATATGGTGAGGTGAGGATGTGCAGAGATAAAAGTGTGGCTTGCACACATGAGGAAATGTTTATATCAAGTGACTAGGCGATCAGAATTGCTATGTACTGGACGTACACAGCAGCTTTTTGTTACTCACATACGCGTATGATGGTGTTTTTTATTCCTAGGCACGGAAAGTAATTAAGTATTTATTTATTTAACACTAGCAATAAAGCCCTTAGCATGAAAAATATAACGGTCTCTAAAGATCTGTTGCAAAATTCATTCATTAAATTCAAAATGGGAAACCATTTGCAAGACAATTCTTCCAGGATAAGGGACATCGATTCTGTACCGCCATTCTTTCTCAGAAAGTCTATAAAAAAAAGGCTGCCCTAATTCCATAACCGTTGAAGATATTAAATTCGGAACTTTATGTCAAAAGCAAAAACCCTACATTGTCCGTAGACTTTCTTAAAAGTGTCATCAATTGGCACGGATGTCTAATTTTTTTTTATTGTAGGTTTACTTTTTTGTTTTTTGTTTAAGAGGATTAAACTTTTTTTTGATTTTATTAATCCTTAGAATACCATTTATGTTATTCAGTTATAAACAAATTAATCGTGCTCGATAAAAAATTCCTTTATCTACAATATTTTGTACAAATCGGGAAGTAGTTTCCCTTTCTCTAGATCATGGAGTATTTGAACTTTTTAAATTATCAAAATGTTGCACTTTTAATAATGGATTATAAATAAAAAAGGTTAAAGTATAAGTAAAGAAATTATAATAATAATAATTTTTTTTTTTGGTGGGGGGAGGAAGTGGAAATGCATTTACGCACGGAGTGTCGGGCTCCCACTGATGGCATTTCCAATAACCATCAGCAGACTACCGACTA
>JAAAKQ030392453.1:0-25284 GCA_010016005.3 Zanna intricata
AACACATTATTGGCTTTTAATTTATGAACCACAAAATTCTCCTTTACTTTCCTGTATGCTCCGTCTATTTTACCAATTATAATTTCTCTTTCTACTTCTGAACACTTTTCTTTAATCCATTCTTCTTCTGCTAACTTGCACTTCCTGTTTAAGATATTTCTTAACTACCGATAGTTCCATTCACCTTGTTCATCACTGGCATTCTATACTTTCTACGTTCATCCATCAACTGAAATATATCCTCTGATATCCAAGGTTTTCTACCAGTTGTCTTTGTTCTGCCTAAGTTCTCTTCTGGTGATTTAAGAATTTCTTTTTTAACATTCTCTCATTCTTCTTCTACATTTTCTATCTAATCGTTTTTACTCAGACTCTTGCGATGTCCTCCTCAAAATTCTTTTTGTTACCTCCTCTTTCTCAAGTTTTTCTAAATTCGAAAAACAATACATCCGACACCTTTTCTTCAGGTTTTGAAACCCAATCTACATTTCATTATCACTAAATTGCGGTCGCTATCAATGTCTGCTCCAGGATATGCTTTGCAATCGAGGAGTTGATTTCTAAATCTTTGTTACTCATGAGGAAATCTCTCTGATACCTTGCAGTATCACCAGGTTTTTCTCATAGGTATATTCTTCTATTATGATTTTTAAAATGGGTTTGGCAGTTACTAAATTATATTTCGTGCAAAACTCATTAAGTAGGTCGCCTCTTTCATTCTTTTTGTCCAGCCCGTATTCACCCAAAATATTTCTTTCCTTGCCTTTTCCAATGTTTGAATTCCAGTCTCCAAGTATTGTTAAATTTTCATCCCCTTTTACATATTTAATTGCTTCATCAAATTCTTCATATACACACTCCACACCATCATCATCATCATCATGGACGGTTGTAGGCATTTAGATGTTAACAATCGTTGTCATCTTAAGTTTTGATTTTATTTTTATTATAATCACTCTATCACTAAGCTGTTTGAAATACTGTACTCTCATCCCTATCTTCTTCTTCATTATGAAACCTACTCCTGACTGTCCTTTATTTACTGCTGAGTTAATTATTCTAAAATCCCCTGACCAAAAACCGGCCTCCGAGGCGCGAGTGATAGCGCCTCGGCCTTTTATCCGGAGGTCCCGGGTTCGAATCCCAGTCAGGCATGGCATTTTTCATACACGCTAGAATTCATTCATTTCATCCTCTAAAGATATACCTTAACGGTTGTTCATCAGCCTGTCGTCCTCTTAAACAGGTACGAGAACAGGGTCCGGAATGAGCCTTGGCCAGTCAGTAATTGGGAGAGCAATAACTCAACTCTCCAAACTCTCTCCTGAACCATTGCTCGACGCGTGGAATAAGTCAAATCTGAAATTCCATAGGCCTTTTGTAGAGGCTTTCCATCTGGCTGCACTCTGTGACCATCTGCTCGATCGATCTTTGCTTCTACTCTCCCTCATATACTCGTTCTGTGATCAGCGAGCTGTTTTAAGTGGACCCTGTCTGCCACCATACATGCTGTCTCCGTCGAAACGGAGCAAGGCTACATGATGTAGAGCGGTGCGGCGCTGTACAATTTTCAGTAGGCGGCAATTACGACCAATCTCCAGAGCTTTGTGCTATATAGACTGCCAACAGACTGAATCAGCCATAGAATGACTGATTCTATCACATACGCATATCATTTGGAGGAGCGAAGCTCCTTCACGCTTTCTATCAACTTGCCTAGCTCTTTCGCCGTAAGCTCAGCATACAGACACACCTCCCTAGTGTGTCCACCGAAGGAACTCCGTTTGTCAATCCACACACCAAGGTACCTGATAGCCTCAAGGACTTCAACTCTATAACATCCCCTCCGTCAAAATCAATAAAAATTGTTAAAAAATATTTGCATTCGGCACTTTCCGCCTCAGCAAGAGCATTTAAGATGCAGTCCTCGGTGCCAACCCAGTCCATGAAGTCGTATTGGATTCGATTTAGAAAACAGTTCTTATTGCTATTTCCCGGAGCCGTACACAACCAGCCTTTCCAGCAACTTACCGACAATCGGCAAGAGGCTGATGGATCGATAACTACCGACCTCATTAGAATCCTTTCCTGGGTTTTAAGAGCACACTTATCAGAGACATTACCCAATAAGTAGGAAAGCATTCCTAGCTAAGGCACTCCTCGAACAGGTACGGCTCTCTTATGCCAAGCCGCTCTCTTACTACAGACAGAAGATGGTAGGAAATATCCGAGTCAAATTGGTCAGTAACCCGGTGCCTTTCTCAATGCCATTCAATAAACCACTCAGTCTACATCAACGGAATCTATAACCCATACGTCAGGAAATGGTATCTCATCCCCCCTAACGCCGACTTCTTCTTCACCCTTCGGAGCATCTGGAAATAGAGTATCTAGAAATGCCTGATAGGTTGCCACAAATGTTAAAGTTTGCCTTCGACCACCAAACCCGCATTGATCATTGGACAGCACGTGCAGTAGCATTGGCCGTTAACATTATTTTGCAAGCTGCCAAGGAATACCCTGCAATTCGCGTATGGAGACTTGCCAACACTTGAGTTTGGCTTCCTTGATGGGATAAACATATTTTCCTCGAACGCGTCGGAACATCTGGAGATATTCCACGCGCACATCATCGATGCTACTGCACCGCCGGTACCGTTTCCTATGAGAGAAACTCTTGCACACAGCACTCTAAGGTGAGAGCCAATACTTTTTCCGAGTTTCCGTCTGCGTTTAACAGGCAGCTGCCTAGAAGCAGCGGTCATGACGGCTCCGGGCACTCTCAGATCAGCGGACGGGTTGCCGCACAATACTCCGTCCATTGACCTAGGCCACCGTATGACTATTTCGCAACCAGCATTTATGTCCCAGCCATCAATTCCACCTCTATCAGTGCTCCATGGGTCACTCCTCTGTAGTGTAGCTGCGCACTTGCACCGCAGCCTGTCCTAATACGCAGGTCCTTCAGATTATAGCGACCCGAATCTGGAGCTCTTAGACCGCCTCCGTAACAACCTCATACGTTATAGGCCTATGATCGCTTACATTGGCCTCGGGTCAGACAGTTCAACTACTTTTACACCTTAGCAGGTCATCCGTCACCAAGGAGGCGTCAATGTAACTTTCCCCCAGTTCGTAAGAGTTGGCAGTTGTTCTGAGTCATTAATTAAGTACAAGTTCCTGGCTTTCACGAACTATTCGAGACTAGCGCCTCTGGGGTCAGTGAGAGGTGATCCCCAGGTGGAACACTTGGCTTAGCGTCAAGAGCACTCTGGCGTTTGGGTGACTATCCAAATCTCTTCTCAACTTCACGATTCATCGATACTCCATCCAAGCTGTAAGTATCCCGACACTAATACGACATCGAGCGTACCCCTCGTGATTCACGACGGTTAATTGCTCATCAGATAAATGGGGCATCCAGAAGACACTCAAGGAGTCTGAGCCGACTACAATCGCAGAGAATGGCCGTCCCCCATGTGATTGAATAACATCAAGCTGACCATTCTATCCCCGACCCTGTACGGCTCCTGGACCAAGAGGACCTGAAGGGCGTACTCCTCAAGGATCTCATGGCTTTATTGTTGGCCGCCCGGGAGTGATACAGGTTTAACTGCTCCAGGTGCAAGCGTTCAACATGATGATGCCCGTCCTCGGAAGCTTCACTTAGTTCAGACGTCCCCATATTGTTCACAATCTTCGCCCAGCTATGTCATGCGACCTACATTGTTTGCTCCCGACCCGGTGACCAGTATTAGGCCCAGGTGCGGCTGTTACCTCAGGCTTTATTATCTTCTCCTCCACCAATTTTAAAGGTGTGTAGATCTCGCCAAAGACCCTCCCCGTTTCCGGTTTGAAGTTCCTGACGCTTTCTACAACCTGATTCACCTTGCCCGATAGTCTGTTAACGACCAAATCAAGGGCGCCAACGCCCTTAAGTGCCAGCTGAGCTTTCATCAAGCTACACTCGAAAAGATACTGTCGACAAGCCGGCGTTGCATGAGGAGTCAGTACTCCCTTCGTGGAGACCTCCGAGACCTTTATATTGGTCTCGGCGGAGACCTGCTCAGTGACCTTCTCAGCTGGAAGGGATCACAGTAAACCAGATCCTTGACTAAACCAACCAAGTCCTCCAAG
This sequence comes from Zanna intricata, assembly GCA_010016005.3. Lineage (NCBI taxonomy): Eukaryota > Metazoa > Arthropoda > Insecta > Hemiptera > Fulgoridae > Zanna > Zanna intricata. Next base: position 4,138 of record JAAAKQ030392453.1, read on the forward strand.
CAATCTTCTCTGGATTGCTCCATAGCGGATTATTAAAAAAAGTAGCACTAACTGCAACGCTAGGCACTAAGTCTGCTTCCCAATCCTACCACAGGATCTAGGAAATTTTATTGGCCTCACGAACCTTAGAAGTGGGAACACTAGATGTAACAAAGGGAACGTCCTTAATTAGCCAGCAGTGGCACTCCTGCAACATACTATGCCGATGTTTAGGTTACACTCCACAGCAGCGCAGGTTGACTGACAGTCTCTGATCGTTCTCAGCCCGACGACGTGAACGTAGGAACACTACTCTTGCCAGAAATCACAACCTGTAATGCAAATGCAAGTTTACAGCACGGGACCAGAGGCCAAGAAGTGATCTTAATGGTGAAGAATGAATGATCTTTCCGCAAAATTGGATTTCTCCGTTGACTGCGCCGTGATAGTCATGTAAGCATAGTCTTTTATTGCTGCAAGACCGAAATGACGCGAAACTAGTCTTGGCAAAGTCGGCGTCTTGTATCGGTTAGAAGAATAATAATCATTTTGAATTTGTTCCGAACCTCTTCAAAATAGTGATGAATTTATAAGATTATATATTTAAATTCTATTTTTATCCTTCTCTCTTGTTTGTATTTCGCAATATTAAAGCTTATTATTATATTTCTTAAAAGCTGTGTAAAATCAAATCATAGATAATTGGCCAATTTCTTATTTTTAAATGTACTAAACTGCAAGACCAATTATTGAAACATTATCAATAATTTTAACAAAGTTCCACTCAATTTTCAGAAACGAATATAATTAAATCTACAAGAATACATACATCACACAGAAATAACGATTGAAATTTTTATCTATTTGGGGAACTCCAATTTCACACTACTAGTATATTCTGAAAAATACTCGAAAGGACAAGTCATTTGCTAAAGTATACGTTGTGGAAAATAGATCTGACATTGTACAAGACTACACTTCATTCACATTGATACATATCATCCTTATTCATCCTCTGAAGTAATACCCTGCGGTAATTCCGGAGGCTAAATAGAAAAAGAGAGAGCTAGTAGCAACTTATTGAGACCGTTGTTGAAAAGGATGACTCGTCTCGTTCAATCTTCGACGAAAACGAGATACAGCGGTTACTATTAACAGTACTTTACAATCGCTTCGATTGAGAGTTTGAAAGCCATAAACACTTAGTTGACAATAGCTTATAGTGTTATTGTTTGTTAGTATTTTAATTTTTAAATAATTATATTGTGTTTCAAGTGAGTTTATTACAGCTAGAATGTCAAATAAAGACAGAGTGTATGTATTTATTTTTAGTGTTTAAACTATTTTTATTTTTTTAATATGAGTTTCATAGTTGTACAGCTAACGTGTGTGCTCTTATAAAGGAATATCCAAACACATTTGATAACTATTGCATTCCTTATTTTTACTGAATTTCTTAGTATTGCAGTTTATTTTTCAGACTACATAAATAGTGGGGTAGATTTTCAAATTAAGGGAAAAATCCAGTATAATGTTTAGTAATGTTATGCCTCTAGGGCTTTTTCCATATCTCTAATTTTTACATTGATTTTTCAAAAATTATTTGTTACATTTCATTTATTTGTTCTGTTATTATGGTGATTCACAACATTCTATATTATTTTTAAGTTCTTGATGAAATAGATTTTACTAGTTTTGTTCCAATAGTTTTCTTGGTTTTTTCTAGGCGCTAATATTTCTCTTAGGTAGACCAGAAGACAATTTTGCAGTTTTAAGTTTTACTACAGATACTGTTCTTATTAAATTAGTAATTGAAAATATTTCTTTTTGGAGATATTTAATTAAGAATTATTAACTAACAGCTTTCAACAGTTATGTTGTAGTTATATGCATGTTGTTGAATGCTATAGTTTGAAATCAGTTTAGTTTCAGCAAAACAGATCCAAAAAATATACATGATTGAAAATATGCAAAAACTTGAGTATACGTTTATGTACAGTTATGTACATCAGTTGTTTTTTTAAATCTTCCTTAATCTTCTTCCTAATAATAAATCCATGTAATTTATTCATGTGTCAGCTTCACTTGCTATTAAAAACTGAAATCTGAACAATATGTTATTAAGTTTGTGAATTTCTACAGATTTTATGCCCAGCTAAGTAATGATTGAATATAGTAACATATTGGCTAAGTCAGTGTGTTGCGTATATCAATAGTACATTTTTTTTTTTTTTTTTTTTGGAGAGAGTAAATTATGTTAATATACCAATGTCTGCCTATTACCAGTTTCATTTACAATAATTCAAGAAGTTTTACTTGATAATTTTTCACGTTATCTATACTCTTTTGTAGCCCATTGTCATATGTTTCTTAACCATTGGCATTTTAATATGTTTAAATTAAATATGATGTTTTTTATTTATTTATAATATTTTTGTTTGAGTTTTTTTTTTCATAAAAAAGGAGAAAACCCATTTATTGAAGTTATTAGAATTATTCTTTAATCATATAAAAGAAGCAAACTTGCCAACAAAAAAAGCAAGTTATCAATGAAGTTTGGCTTTTTCCAATATGGCAACCCTTTTACTGATTTTCAATGTTTGTTCACCCTTATTATTCTTAGGCAACTAATTTTTGATTTTACTCATCCTCATAGAAATTTCTGAAATCGCTTAGCAGTATGAGAAGAACTATAACTATAATATTTATCAGTATTTCATAAAACACACTTTTAATTTAAGAGTTGAATCATTTTGATTTTTTTAAATTGATGCAGAAACTTTTAAAAGATAATTCCCCCACTCACTGTAGACTTACATGTTAGCCTATACATTTTGTAGACTTAAAATTGATGATTATTATTCCAGTGTAATAGTATTTTAATTGATTGTGTTTTTTTTACAGTTTAGTGTGTGGAGATGTAAATGGAAAATTTAAAACATTATTTGCTAGAATAGAAAACATAAATAAAAAGAATGGCCCTTTCAGTTATGTTCTTTGTGTTGGAAATTTCTTTGGTTCATCAGATTCTGTTGGAAAAGAATGGAAACCATATTCATCAGGAAGAATAAACGGTAGTGTTGAATTCTTACCATTAATTATTTCTTTTTTATTTAAAAATGTTATTTGTGTATTTGATTATGTTCTACAATAAGTTTATCCCACCTGATTATTTATTTTTAATTATCTTCTTTTTTATGTTTGAAATATTGTTAAAAATTTTCTTTAATCTATGAATGAGATCACCCTTCCCTCTATTTTTCTTTTCTGAAAAAATGTTTTACTTTCTTTTGCTTAAAATTAGCTGAAAAAAAAATTAAAGCTGATAAAATTTTCTTTTACTTATTCAAAACATGTTAAAAATTTTAAAATCTTATATGCCTTTTCTCACTTATAATAAACTTAATATCTAAAAGAACATTAATTAAATTCATAAAATGTGCAAATGAGAGCTCACAATATGCGGCATCACTTAGGTCCATTTACTATATGAATTTTTTATCCTGGATAAAAAAATGCTTCTGTGTCATCATCTGATAACCATTTGAAGCTGTAGGATGTATTATCAGGAAAGTACTACTGTCATTTACTTACTTTTTAGTTAATGGATCAAGAATTAATACTAAAATTAGTTTATTAAACAAAAAATTATAGCGATTTATAAGAAGTTTGTTTTATCCTGCTGTATGTTTAGTCTTTCGTGCACTTTTTTTATTATTTTACAATAACAGTTAAAATATATTTTATTTTGAAATTGTTTGATTGTATACCATAATTAAAAGAGGAATTACATAATCAGTAAGTGCTTAACTCATTTAAATGACTAAATGTCTTGTTAAATATATTTTTGATCTCCATGACTAAATATTATTGCCACAAGGATATGTTTGATGGTTATATAATTGCATTTAATTATTTTTATTGAAACAAAACGCATGGAAAATAGACAGGAAATCATGCTATTCTTTCTGTACCTAATTAACATACTTCAGTGTATCAGCAGTTACAAACGAAAGGGTTATTTACAACATGCTCAGTATTTTCTGTTGAATGCAAAGTAAATCATTGTGTTAATGATGAACATCATGTGATTCAGCATATTTAGTATAGCTAGGTACTAGCACAAGGAAAATTTCATGTTGCACTGGTTTGTCAAAAAACAACATATGGCACATCCTACAGAAAGAAAATCTTTACCCTTTCCGCTTGCAGACGGTTCAAAATTTGTGGGCTACAAATTACCCCTATTTGCTGTTGAGACCAGTTCTATTAGAATGGAGTCTTCAATTCTAAAAATAGTTATTGACGGAGCAATGACGATCCACATGGTATTGTGGAAACTAGTTTCTAACACAGATTTTACATTAATGTTTGGTGTGACATTAATTATTTATGACTAAATTCTGGGATCATTTGTTTTCAGTGAAAACCTAATGGAAGATGCATATGTTCATTTCTTGAAATATGATTTGCTGGCTCTTTTGGAGGATGTATGTTTCTAATCTAGATTGAAATGATTTTTCTGCATGATGGTGCAATACCACATTTTTCTCTAGTGGCTAGAAATCTCTTGAATGCTGATTTTTTAAACTGAATTGGACGTGGTGGACAGTCAATTGGCCAACACGATCATCTGATTTAATACCATTAGATTACTTCATTTGGAGCAGTATGAAAACGATAGTGTACCTACAAACTTTTAATATTAAAGAAAAGTTGCTGATTAAAATGTGACTATTGAATTTATATGAAGTGTTCCTGAGATGATTTGGTAAGCCACTGGAAATATTTTGTGTCACACAAACTGCTGTGTACATTGTGAATGAGGAAATTTCACACAATTACTATATTTGAGGTTTGTTATTCTGTTACCTTTATTTCATGAATTTTATTTTTATGTTTTACTATATTAAGAATAATAATATTCATTAGGTACAGAAAAAATAATATGAATTTCTGTCTATTTTTCATCTATTTTGCTTCAATAAAAAATCAATTTTTAAACATTTTTATTTACTTTTTAATTGGCTGATTTATATTAATTTTATCAGTATTAAATTTTGTACAAGTTATGTTTCTAAATCTTCTGCATTTATTAGTCGTTTAACAAAACAATATAAACTACAAACCTAAAAAAAAAATTTTTTTCCAACACCAAATTTTGTGTTTCACATTTGATATCTTATAAACTATGGAAGTTACAGTTTTGGAACCTGTTTTATCCTATTTTCAATCTCAAATTATGTAAGGAACCACCAACTTTACTACTTAATTTGGGTCCCAAAAATTACAATGGTGCTTTGTTATATTACAAGAACTGAAATCCAGGCGAAATCTTTCGCTAGCTTAACTTGAAAACAAAGCATTTCCAGACCTAACTTTACATGAAATTTTTCATTATTTTCACCAGTAGAACGTGTCTTCAGTTTCTCTGTTTCTTCATGGAACACTCTAAGTATATAAAGATTCTATTAAATAAACCACTTAGTACAGAATATTGAGTTAAGACTTATCTTTCCTTAATTTTCTCGATATTACTTATCTTGGTATTCTGTACTAGGTGATTTATTTAATAGAATTTAAATATAATGTAACAGTACAGAGGAATAATATGAATCTTAAAAACATTAATTTCAGGAAAGTAATTTGTATAATGCTTGCTTAATTAAGGGTTGTAGCAGCACCAGTACCCATCCAGGTAATGTATGGGTACTGGTGCTGCTACAACCCTTAATTTAACCCATATAGATTCAATGGTTGAGTATGAATACCCATAACTGGATCAACAAATATACACAATTTATAGTTATTTGTAAATACTGTATAATTTTTGGAATAGCATTATATGCTAGAAATTATTTTTATACTAGCTAAAGTGCATCCTGTAATTATTTTATGTTGAATGACAGCTGTTCTATCTGACATAGCATACATCCTTCTTCCTACATAGGTCCTTCCTACATATTCCTTCGAACACCCTTTGTTGAGGAGCTCCTTGATCAATATTGTATTTTCAATCTGAGAATCAATTTTGGTCAATCTGCCATGTTTTCCCCATGGCTGCCAATTTTGATGTTTTCCAACAAATGATGAGCACAAACTTTTCAAAAATAATTCTTCCAGTCTGAAGAAGTATTTGAAAACATTGTTAATTAAGTCATTTAAAATTGGTGTATAGCGCCATTTATAGGTTCTAACCCTATAACCAAGTATCTTTTTGTAATGCTCAGCTATGCGACATCCTTGACTATGATTTCATCACCTACCTTGTTAGAAAGTTGTAAATGCACATGACCTTGAGGACAATATCTTTCTTCATACGAAATTTGTTTGGGATGTAAGAACTGGATGGCAGCAACTTTACCAGGTATATTACAAACTAATTCTTTAAGTGATATTGAATTATAGCTCTTTAGAAAGAACGTAACATTCATATAAAATGAATTAGAAATATTGATAATCTGCAGCTGAATAAAGCAGCTTACATCACAATATAGGTAATGTAAAAGGAAAAATACTACTCAATAAATCAAGACAATTTAATGACAGAAATCCATTTTGAATTTGAGATGTGACTGCCAATCAGCACTTTATCAAAGGTAAATTCTTCATTAATTGTTGTAAAAAGTAACAACAGTAGAATTTTTAAAAAGTATCAAGTAGCCTAAATATTATTTTATAAAATTTAATTTATAAAAATACATGAGTATAATTTTATTACTGAATTAATATAATAAATTTGTTAAATATGTGATACTATAATACACTTAATACATTTATTACTTTACTATTAAATTTATTTATTTTGTAAGTAAATAAATGTATTACAAATATATTTATCTATAAGTAATACATTTGTACAGTCATTTACATTCATTAAATTAATATTTAACTTTTTTCTTAAGAAATGACTTTAAGTGAATAAATAATAATGTTATTAAAAATTTTAAGTAGAAAAAATAATAAAACACAAGTGAAGAACAGTTTTCCTCCTTCTTCACACTTCTCACTTTCCAATTCTTCCAGATTATTGTTGTCAGAGAAGTAAAGTTTGATCTCTGACATTGATAGTTGTGTGTATGTATTAGTTTTACAGCTCAAACGCTGATTCCACCATCCATTACCTCAAATTCACATTCTATACGTTGCCTCTGTAGTTAACTTATTTGTAATTTGCTATAATCATTTGTTTGTCAACTTTCTGCTCTCATGTATGTTTTGGATCTTATATGGTGTAGGAAAATTGTACTACTGCAACAATCACTCACTTTTATGTAAATTATATATACCAGAAGTTCATTTGAAGGGTTCTGTAGCTGTATGCTATCTGTGACTGGCTAATCTAATATAATCTTAACCCACACACTAACCAGTTCTACCAAAGGAACTGTTTTATATTTTTATATCCATAAAAATATGTTTTAATGACCAGAATATGTTCATATCATATGTTTATATCATCATATTTGACTGAATAAATCTTCCCCACCTTCGTGTCTCGAAAGATATTTCCACAAGTAAGAATCTAGAAAATCTCTACGTGTATTGAATTCTCATTGGTTTCAGAGTTTTACTTGATTCCATATAGATTCAATGGTTTGAGTATGAGCACCCATAACTGGATTAACAAAATTTGTATAGTGATTTACAGCTATTTGACTGTGTCCTACAATAAGTTGTTATACAAAGCATTCTCATAACGAAAGAAAGATGGACTGCAATCTCCAGAAGACTGCTGAATGCACTTACAGTGATCCTGATTTTATAAAAAATGTATAACCTAAGATGAAACATTGGTCTATGGCTGTGATTCTGAGACAGATTATCTTAATGGAAAACAACAAATTCTCACAGCAAAAGAAAATTAGGCAGTCACGAAACAATGTGATGGTCATAATGAGGGCCTTTTTTGATTGGTTTATTACAACTGTGCTCCTCAAGGACAAATCATCAGTAAAGATTATTACATAACTGTTGTTTATCAACAAAAAGATGGGGATGCTGTTTAATACAAGAGACCACAGCCTTCAAAAAATGGTAGTTCGATAAATTTATCATGACGACACTTCAGCCCATGCATCACAACTTATCGAGAGATTCTTGACCAAAACATGGGTTTGAACAACTTAAGCATTTTCCTTACTTATCAGACAATGGCTCGCTGCAATTTTTAGCCATTTGCTTAGCATAAAATTCCACTTAAAGAAAAGCAATCTGAAGACAAAGAAGAGATGAAAAGAAATGTGACAAATCCTGCTCATTAGAAATGACTTTGAAAAATACTTCTAACAGTGGAAACATTGCTGGATAAGTGTGTTACATCAGAAGGATCTTACTTTGAAGGAAACAACTTATTGAACTAAATAGGTTAAGTATTTTTATTAGCCAAGGTTGGATACTTTTTTAACACACTTTATTTAATGGAAAACAATACAAAGATTTTGTTTGCTGATTGTTAAAAATACGTAGTATGGTCCATTGGAAATTGATAAAAGTTTTCATAAACTTGTCAAGTTTTAATGCCAAATTTTAATCAGAAATAGCGCCTTTAAATCAGTAGATTTTACCTAAGATTAATCAGATAAAATTCCAAAATTAACAAGCAATTAATGCATGAAACATACCATATTATTCCAGCTAACTTATATTTAATAAATATATTTTTAACTATTTAGTAACGCTAACTATTGTTCAATATTTCTCCTAGTGATGTAGAAACAGAAACTAGACCCCTATGCATTTCATCTTGATTTTTTATAACTGTTGATAGTTTCATGGCTAAAACTATTTAAGCTGATATCCATTTAAAAAATAATAAATAAATATGCTGATACATGTTTTCATATTTGCTTTCAGTTCCAGTTCCTATGTATGTTCTTGGAGGTAATAATGAAAAACATATAAAATGTTTTGCAGAAACTGATGATAGTGGACAGATAGCACCTAATGTTACATATCTAGGTATGATTTATATTTTATTGTATTATTTTCTGATTTTAATATAATAAAATATTGTACAAGACTGCTGTAATGGACCTGATTAACAGATTCCTGCCAATTAAAAAGAAATAGTAGAAAATATAATAATGGGAGCCCAATCCAGAAGGGGTTAAAAGATACCCTTTTAGTAAAGATAACAAGTCCATTTAACTACCATCCTTTGTGTACTGCCTGCTGACACACCTAAACTGGGATCTGGTTTTGCAGGTAAAGAGGATAGGGATATAAATACTTCGTGGAAGACCAGTTGACAATCAGTTCTGCAAGAGAGTGCCACAATAGAGTTGTAATCGAGGAGTTATGCAAGTCTGATGTGAGAGAGATAAATAGTATTCTGCGAGGAGGTCAGTGAAGGAGCAAATTTTTAATGTGTACAAAGTTCAACACAATTAAGGTCACATGTAATTCCAGTACATGAAAACAAGAAGTGGTTCATTGAGTTATTGTTAGACTATAAGTGAAAGAGATAATATACCAAATTTCATTCATAAATTGTTAGGGTAATTTTATTTGTGAATAGCAAATGTATTTGCAATAAAAGAAAACTTTATACTTCTCTTATCTATTGTATTATTGTTTTTAATACAAGACTAGTTGTTAAAGGTGTTTAGATTAGTGGTCATGCTAATGTCTTGTCAATGGGACTGGATTCTGGTTTTCATTATTCAACTACTTGTGAATAAATCCTGATGATTAATTTAAATTTTGTTTTGTATGTAATCACAGTCTGCTGTTATTATTATTATTGTGGTTGTGATTACTATGATTATTATTTGTTTTTTATTGACATTTATTGTTATTATTGTTTGCTGTTGTCATTATTATTCTGATGTTTATTGTGAGTGTTTATTATTGTCATGTATTACTATTATTATTATTGTCGTTATTAGTATTATTCAGTAAATTTAAGTAATTAATTTTTCTTTTTAGATTAATAGTTCAACAATAATAGGTTATACATATAAATCGCTGTTTATGCATGTTTAGTTTAAGTAAATTAGTGACTTCAATATGAAAAAATTTTAATATTTGTTTTATACATTTTGGCAAGTTCTAGAAGTTCTCTCTTAAGTGATTTTGTTCATTATCTTTCAGAAAAAAGAATTTATTTTCTATTAAACAAATGTATAATGTGATTTAGGAAAAATAAAAGTAAAATGAGACAGTATTTATTGATATGTTGTTTTAATACTGCTTTCAGCATATTTGATAAAAATGTTAGTTTCCTAATACATTTTCAGTAAAGAATGTACCCAATTATTTAAGTCATTAATTAGACTGTATCAGTTAACATATGAGATAAGTAATTGGAGGAAATGATAAACAAGAGTGCCGCGATAATCATGACTGTGTTCATGATAGAATTAAATAATATTTTATTTCTATCACAACATAATTATACATTATATAGATTATAGCCGGAACAATTGGTTTAGTGTTTTATAGAGAAAAAAGAGAAAAGTGCTCCAGCATTTGCTACTTAAGATCAAGGGAGAGTGTGGAAAAACCTTGAGCAGAGTAGCATTACCAACTATAAAATTATAAATAATTGTTTTTATAGTTAAATAAGAAAAATAAAATTATATTAAAGAATGGTATAAAAGTAACATCTCATCAAAAAAATAAATAAATAAAAAAAGATACAATTGATACAGAGAAACACTTTCTGTTAGGGCTGTTGTAAATGATACTGTAATCCTAAATCCAAAGTACATATTAAACAAAGTATACATCAAAAGTCAAATGCATTTGTATACTTGTTATTTAAAATTTTATTAACAGTGTGGTACTGTTTCCATAAAACAAAATATTTTTTTTAATAGTTGGTAAGAAATTGTTAGTTTATTAGAAACCAGATATTAGTTCCTTAAATAAAAAGAAGTGAAATGAATAAGGTTTCTTATGTTAAAATTATGCTCTGTAATGCACATAATTTGTCCAGTTTAATGTAAGTAAAAAAACATGCATAGATAAAAATATCTTATTATATATACTATCTTATTATATACAACTTTACTAGCTTTTAACTATTTTTCAACGTAGTTGCCATTTAAATAAAAGCACTTGTTATAGCGTTTCACTAATTTACAAATATCTTCTTCATAAAATTCTGCTGCCTGGGTATCTAGCCAATCATTCATGGCATTTTGAAGTTTGTCGTCATAGTCATCAAAGTGCTGCGATGCAAACAATTTGTTCATGTGAGTGAAGAGATGAAAATCACTCAGCATCAAGTCTGGGCTGTAAGGGATGAACATGTCTCGTTGGAATTGATTCGGAAATTCTTGAGTTCTTTGAGCACTTTTGAGGACCAGCATTATCATGTAAAAAAACAAAATCAGATGACAGCAGACTCTTGATGTTTGTTCTGAATGGCTCACCTCAGTTTCTTCAAAGTTTCACAATAAACTGCCGAAGTTGTTGCCACATCCTATAAAATCAACTAGAACTACTTGGTATTCCAAAAATCAGTAGCCATAACCTTCCTCTCTGACAAAGTTTGGCAGAGTTTCTTTAGCTTCTTTTTGCTGTTTCTTTTAGCGGCATTCACGTAGGGCACCCAAGTTTCATTTCTAGTAACAATTCTCTTAAAAAAACTTTCTCATTCTCTGTCGTAGCGTGAAAGGACGTCTAAGGCAGAACCTTTGTTTGGTTTAATGGTTATCTGAGTATTTTTGGAACTCCCTAAGCACAGAACTACCAATAGCCTAATTTATTGCTTACAATCTTTTACAAAACCATACAAGAAATTTGCAGAAATTGTTCAGAAAGTTCAGAGATGGTGAATCTTTAGTTTTCACACACTTTGTTTCATTGATAAGATCATCATTCCTAACAGAAGGCCTACTGTGTTCAGTTTTTCTTCATGGATGTTTGTCCTTCCATTTTCAAAAAATTGGACCTATTGCCGCACTGCACCGTCATTCAGAACATCTGGGTCACACGCAGTACACAACCAATGATTGATGTCTACTTCCTAAACATTTTGTGCCCAAAGAAATCTTATGACAGTACACATCTTTGCATTTCACAGGATTTTCTATTGCAGCACTTATGTTTTTAGGTTATACACAAACAAGCTAAAGTATGCGGCTCACACTAACCCAGCTGGAAGTGCCCTGATTCAGAGATACACCCACCAATTTTCCAGTGGTGCCGCCATTAACACTACTATTACCACTATGCTACAATAGAGGTTACTTTTCTAATCATCCTAGTACAATATAAGAAATCTCTGATTTGGAGGTTGTAAAATTTTACAGAACTCTTTTACTATCTTTTTTTTACAGGTAAAAGAGGTGTAATTAAGACTATATCTGGATTAAGAATAGCTTATGTAAGTGGTGTTGAAAAAAATGGTTGCAGTTCTGACAATATCACATTTTCTATGGGCGATGTTACACATGTACGAGATATGTGTGTTGGTGGACAACCATCATACATTGGGGTTGATTTTCTTTTAACATCATCATGGCCAAAAGATATTACCAGATTGGATCCAAAACCTGTATGTATTAAAATAGCTAATGTTTATTAATTAGATTCTTTTTCATATATAGCTATGATTGGTTACATTTCTGATTTCTGACATTGTTGGCAAAATATTTTTAACAGGATTATTTTAAAATAAGAAAAGTGAAAAGGTGTAAATTTTGGCTTGTTGTTGTTGGCTTGCAAATGTATAAGAGTATTTATAAGTTCTTTATTTATCAGTAATAAAATTTCTCTCTGACTGATAACAGTGTGATATCTCTTAATCAAATAATTACAGTAAATATTTAAGTCAGTCAGGGGGTGATTTGGTTTCATGATGGCCCTTACTGCATTATTTATTTTATTCATGATGTACAGAAAAGAAAATCAAATTTTAATTTGTTATAGTATCTCTTGGATGACACATACAGTGCTATTTTTGGCTAGAAAGAGCAAAAAGGACAGTCTTAGTTGCACGCATGGCTTTAGATTGGTTCTTTAGTTTTGCACTTGACAGCACCACTAGCAAAAATTGTGAATCCTGAACAGAACCTCTTCTATGTTTTGTAGTTTGCTAAAAGTTAATTTGTAATTACAGTTCAATGTTTTGTAGAAAGTTTGATTTTGATGCTCTTAGTAACATTATCTTTTTGTTTAAACTGTCTGTGTAAATGGAATAGTTCTGGACAACCTGTCTGAAGTAGATGTTGAATGTTTCAGAGTGTCTTTCTTTTATAGTCTTATAAAATCTGTGAGGAAGGCCAGCCACAAACTAGCTGTGCCAGTGATGACAGTGTGGAATGTTTTAAGGAAACATGTACATGCCTGTTCCAGGCTTTGAAGTCTACTGAGTACACTGTGTTCACAATTGATATGCTGCAGTATGTAGATGTTAACTTTCTTGATCATATTGTATTGAGTGATTAGTCAACATTTCATCTTAAGTGGAAAAGTTAACATACAAAATGCATACATCTTGGGTACATGGGGAAAATTCCCATGAACTTTTACAATGTAAAGGGACTCTCAAAACTTAAATATTTCTGTGCAATATTCTGACAGCATATTTACTGGCTGTTCTTTTTCATTGAAGCAGGCGTAACAAGAGTTGCTTATTTGGATATGCTGCATGCATGGCTCTTTCCTCAATTGCAAAATGGATCAGAGAATATTATTTAGCAACAAGACGGTGCCCCCCTCAGTGGCATAATTCTATATATGATAAATTGAATGATGTTTTCGCAACTGCTGGATCAGTTGGCACGGACCTGATGCCAGTGTTTGTTTGCAGTGGTCTCCAAAGTCACCTGATCTGACCTCATGTAATTTTTTTCTTAGGGGTTTCTTTTTGTAAAGGCTCTTGTGTATGTGCCTCCTGTACTTACTGATTTACTCACTTTCCGGCACATGAAGCAGGTGTTGCTTTTATTATTTCAGACTTTGTGATTAAAGTAAGGGATGAACTCTTCTACAGTTGGATATGAGCCACATGATGAAAAGTGCCCACATTGAACACTCATAGAGAGATACTGTAAGATTTATACCTTCATGTTATTTGTGACTCATTTTCGGTAAATTATGCATACCTTAATTTAATTCAAAATCAGAGAATTGACTATCAGAACAGAGGATTTTACATTGGTCAACAATGATTTTGTTTCATGGTCAACACTTGCTGAATTTTATGTATTTCTTGATGCTGATACTGAATAAGAAGCCAAAATTTTCATCTTAGCCTCTGACTTTTTGTAATTGACCTTCCTATTTTCCAGCAAGTACATGTACATGAACAGTGCAAGTGCAGTATATTTATTTATTTTGTTTATTGTAGCAGTTACGTTGATAAGTAAATTATAATTTATTTGAATTGATAAATAGCCATGAGAAATATGTATTACTATTATTCTCACAGTAATCAAAATAATTTCTAATGTTACACATATGATTCATGCCAATATTTTCTAAATGTAATTATGTCAATCATTACTCATGCGGTATTAATCATACACTGTGTAGTGAATATGAATTTTGTTTCGGTGACTCAGTGTTGGATATAATACAGTAACAATACAACGTATCTTGCTGAATAAGAAAAATCTCAACTGCATTCAGTGAGCTCTCATGTAAGTAACATTTAGTAGTGTAACTACTTTTTCTACAGTTTCTTATTTTACTTTTTTCTCAAAGTCATTACATGTGCCACATTAATGTAAAGCATTATTAATAAACATTATATATAAAACATTAGAATAAAGCATTAAAAGTTTTTTAATATGTGTTTGTGAGAGTATTGCAGTGAACTTTTAAATAAAAATGCTATACAAGTGCTTTAATCATTCATGGCATTTGCTACATTTGTGGTGAGGTGACATTAAATAAAACTCCACTAATACAAAAAAAAAAAAAAAAATCATGATTTTTTTTTTTTCAACCTCGGTGCATCTAAGTAAACAAGAGATAGGCAGGACGCAGGTCTGTGCATTGTGCGATGCACCATCCTCACCACGACCTCTGCCATTGCCGGCTCCATTGCATCAGTCTAAGCCGAGCTACGGGCAGTTGAGCTTGGCTGCTATGATCAGTGTTCCTGCCAAGTGTGATACATTTTTTACCATCAGAAGAATGTAGCACTGCTGAAGTCTATCGCAGAATGAGCCTAGTCTATGGTGAATACTTTTATGAGTGATGGTAGTTATATGGAAATGGTGTAGGAAATTTAAAAAAGGGCGAACAGATATCCATGACAAAGGTGGCAAGGACTCAAGTCTGTTGCTACTGTACACCTAGTTGAGTGTGTTGATGATTTTGTCCACAACAAACTGAGGTTTACAATAAGTGAATTTTATGCAGAAACCCCAGAAATTTCAAAGTCTTTTCTGTACACAATTGTAACTATAGACCTAGGGTACCAAAAACTGTGTGTAATTTGGGTCCAAAATCTTGAGTAACAATCACAAGATACAGTAAATGGTGTCAGCCTTAATGTTTCTCACGCATTATAATAATGAGGGAGAAGAGTTTTTAAAGTCTTATCATTACATTGGTAAAGTTTTTATCATTGGCAATGAGTCTTGGATCTAGTATAATAATCTAGAAACCAAAAAACAGTCTAAGTAGTGGATGCACACTTCTCCATATAAGCCAAAAAAATTCAAACAGATACTGAGCAACAGGAAAACAATGACTACAGTTTTTTGGGACCATAAAGGTGTCTTATCAGTGGACTTTATGGAACAGAGGACAGCAATAACAAAGGAAGTTTATTGTGAATTTTTACATCACCTCTGTGGAACAATCCAGTTCAAATAAAGAGGCATACTCTCATCCGGCGTGGTTTTGATCTATGGCAAGTCACAACCACACTGTGTCAACAACATGATGCAAGACCTCAAACAATTCAAGTGGGAGGTTTGCAACCATCCACCGTACAGTCCATACCTAGCACGTAGTGATTTTCACCTCTTTCGAGAATTGGAGGCACAGTTGGGCGGACAACATTTCACCACCAACAAAGAACTTCAGGAGGCTGTCAAGATATACCTTACCTCACTGGCAGCAAACTTCTTTTGAAGAGGGCATCAGAAAACTTGTGTTACAATATGACAGATTCCTTAATCATCTTGGCAATTATGTAGAAAAATAAGTTAAATACTACTCAACTTTTAATAATAAAATCATTTTTATTATGTTAATATGTCTTTTTTTTTATAGCCCATCAGAGGTTGAAAAAAACAGCTCACATATATTTTGGGTGAAAAGTAGGACAAGGACATACTTGCTACAATTCATGTGTAGTCTAGTGTATTACACATGTGTATTCTAATTAGTTGAATGGATTTCATTACATGCTATTTGAAATTCCAATGGTTTGGAGATAACCAAAGGATAATTCATGAACTGCTATTTTTGTATAATGAAAATATCAGGGATAACAGCTAAGATTAGACATGCTGTTAAATATTCTGATATTTCCTCTGTTGTAAAACCAGTGCCTCGTCTAAAATTTCTAATCCTAGTACCACCAAAACATGGAAATTAGATGAAGATGAAGTTGTTGATGTTGAAGATTGTGCAGATTTATCAGATGATAAACAAAGGAGGGACCCACACATTTCAGAAAATACAAATGCTGAATCACACTTTAATCAGAATTAAATGATCTCATTCGTGATCTAAATTTATCCAAGGATCAAAAGAATTTTGCGCATTGCGACTGAAAGGATGAAATTTTTTACAGCATAATATAAAAAAAAGTGTGTTCCATGACAGGGACTATTAATTTTAACATTTCTTCCAGTATGAAGACTTAGTTTACTGTAATGATATGGAATGTTTCCTAGAAGCTTTGGAACATATGCACCATCCTAATGAATGCTACCTTTTTATAGACTACTCAAAGCTTAGTTTGGAAATGATTCTTCTTCATCAACTTGGTTTATTAGTTGGATATATCAAGTTTTGTTGCTTCTTGTGTGAGTGGGGTACTAGAAATAGAAAAAATAATTATCTTAAAAAAGAGAAATATTGACTGTAGGAGAGAAGAACATTGTGAGCCCATCAGTAATAAAACCTGAAATTACCTTCCGTCACTACCCATTAAACTAGTTTTAATAAAACATTTTGCAGCGGATCATAATAGCACTAGCTTTCTTTTTTTAAAAACAAGTTCCCGAATAGAAGTGCTAAGATAAAGGAAAGTATATTGTTAGACTGCAAAAAAGAAAACTTATGAATGATATTGAATTTAATGATAGTTTGAATGACTGTGAGGTTGCTGCATGGAAATCTTTTAATAAGGTTGTAAACAACTTCCTTGGAAATCATTAGGCAGATAACTAAAAAGGTTTTAATAAAATTGTAAACAACTTCCTTGGAAATCATGAGACAGATAACTAAAAAGAAGCCGGCCTTCGTAGCACGAGTGGTAGCGTCTCAGCCTTTCATCCAAAGGTCCCGGATTCGAATCCTGGTCAGGCATGGCATTTTTCACACATGCTACAATTCATTCATCTCATCCTCTGAAGATATACTTAACTGTGGTTCCGGAGGTTAAAAAAAAAAAAATCTTATAACTGACTAAGCTTCTTAAACTAAATGCACTTGAATAAAATATGTCATTAAAAAGGATTCACTTAAATTCTCAATTGAATTTGTCCCCTATCAGTTTTGGAGCTGTGAGTGACAAATATGAAGAAATCTTTCACTAGAAAATAACCATCATGAAAACACACTACTAGGGAAAATGGAACTCAAGAATGCTGTCTGTTGCTGAAATTTCAAGACAAGTACCTGCAGAAAACTACACCTGAAAATCCATAAGAAGAAGATTTTAGGCATGATTTTAGACTTATTTTTATGTTTATTTAGCAATCCTCTTGTATAATTTCCATTAATAAGTTTAGTTTCACATACATCATTCATGTTGTGTTTACAATTTTTGTGACAGAACCAAAGTTGCAATAAGCAACCTTATATCATACAATCTGTATAATCCAATCACCTTTAACCAAAAGAGTGCTTAACATCTATCACAAGAGAATAAAAAATAATGATGTTTTAACTTTGTATATGATCTTTTTATTTGCTCCTTGATTGTAAACCAAGCTTACTGCTACTGCTAATGATGCTGATTGACCAACACCTCTTGATATTAAATTTTTTTCTTGTTTTAATCCAAAAGAAAAGAATGAACATTAATTTTTTTCAGTGAGATCCCTTATAACTCCTTTTAATAACCCCTTTTTTCTAAAAGTGGATTTCAAAATTTGTTAAATTTAAAAAATGTTTTAATTTTGTGTATTTAATCTCTGAATTAGTGGATGATAGAAATTTTATTAGAATTAAATTTGTAAAGTTTATTGTCCTTTTCTGTTTAGTTGATAATAATGTGTTATCAGAGTAATGGATAGTATGTGTGAATAATGTAATTGTAATGTAGTAATGTGAAGTGTAGTAATGATAGTATCTGTTTGTTTCCCTAATTTTCAAATCCTAAAAAGATTATAAAATTTACTATATTTTGTTGAAACTTAATAAACCACAGCACAATTCTTATCATTAGAATTTATCCTATTTACATACAGTTCTTGATTCATCGTCTTTTATATCCCGAATTATAAAAGTATTATGATCTCACTCAGTTCATGCTGTTTAAATTACAATCACTTAAATCATAACTAATCAAATGTAAAATAAAACAAAAAGGTTTTGTAGAATTATCAATTGGGGACTAATACATCTTTGAAAAGTAGAGTATGTAATAGTGTGATCAGTTCCTCAAAATAGCCCTGGAATTTCTAAAGTAAAATTTACTTTTCTCTATGAAATAAAACAATTTTGAAAGTAGTCTTATTAAGAAGAATGATGTTTTATGCAAAAAACTATCATTGTTGAGTAGAATTTTCCATTCTGTGTTAATGGAATTTTAGCAGAACCTAATAAAAGTGTTTATATGTTGGAGAAATCATTATAACAAAAATATTTGATATGGGTTTTCCTTTTTTTAATTTACAGTTTAATGAACTGAAAACGTGATTAAAAATGAACTAGAATAGAACTACTTCGTAGAATAGAGTTCAGTATAACACTGTTGAAAATAATAAATAAAGCACCCATTTCCTTTCAGCTTTTTAAATTTTTTAAAAATATTATTTGCACTCTATCCAGAATAGTACAAAAAAAATTTTCGGTTAGTCTTACTGCACAAAATGTTTTCTTTACCTTGTCCTGCTATAAATTTCTAGATTTTTTACTTATTTCATTGAAGTTTTTGTTAATAAATCTTAGAAGTTCAATTTGATAGTATAATTCTCAAATCAAAAAATGTAAGAAAAGTTTTTTCTACCTGTGTGAGATTGCTTCTGTCTGTTTTGTTTGGTTTTTTGTTTAAAATTATAGGGTTTTTGTTGTATATTTTTTCATTTTCAGTGATTATACCTATTTATTCAAGTTTATTAAACTTTTTCAATCACACTATTTTCAAGAGTTATGAAATAGCTGTTCCTTAATGTTTTAAATATTCTTGCTCATTTTTTTTTTAATAATAACTAAATCAATTTCAGGAAACCCAACAAATGAGGCAATCATTTTTTTTTTTAATATTCAGAATTCAATCTCTTGATTATAAAAAAAACTTCATTATTTAAGAAAACAAAGTCAGAAGATTGACTTTTGTAGCTGTGAAGCTTTTAAAGCAGAGAAAAGCTGATATATTGATACTACCTCTCCCACCAAAAGTTTTTATTTATATGCTGTTTACATTTTTGGGGCCACAATTTCATTTTCAAAAAATATTGCTTGTTAACAATATTACTACTGACTTGAAGGAGCATTTATAAAAAACCACTTATACATAATTTAGTTCCAAAGAATATTACTTAACAGAGTGAAGGTACACCATTTTTTTAATTTCTCCTTTTAATCCTTAACCCTAATTTAATTTCCTGTTGTAACAGTTGTATTTTGTCATTGGGATGCAGTTAAAAATTGGCCTAATTTTTAACTGGGTCAGACTGGATTGACCAAGATTTGGTTGCAATCAAATGCTGAACAGAAATTGCCCTTCCAAGCTGACCATAGGCAGTTTAATTGTAAAATACTAGTTATTTCCCTTATAATCAGTGTAACTTGATTTAAATACAGAAGTTATTTCTGTCTTAGAATAATATCAGTTACTGTGAAATTTGCAACATATGGTTTCAGTACTTTCTCATGTTATTCTGATTTTATAAAATTATCTTATTTTGGATTTAAAAAGTATTAATCTTTTGATTGGTTGAAATGTAGTTGTTATGCATTTTATGGTCAAGTAGTATACAGAATATTGTTTAACAGCCACTACATCTACTCTTTATAAAGGACACACACACATTTTATCATAATATATTCATTCAGTGTATCAGATTGTGATCTTAAGTGACTTTTCATAATTGCATCTTAAGTCATCATTGGTCTGTAATGAAGTTAAGTTGCAAATTGCAGTGTTATTAATGCAAAATATTTATTTTAGTTATTATTAGCTTAATAGTGTATTTTTAATATATATTTTAGATTGATAATGCCCCGCCAGGTTCTCCTTTGCTGTCATGGTTATCAGTTCAGTTGAAACCACGCTACCATGTCTGTGGGCTGGAAGGATTGTATTATGAACGTCCTCCTTATAGGTAATTATAGTTGTTACATATTCAAGTCATGATTTATACTCTAATATTTAAATCATTCAATGAAAGTCTTTGTTTTTCTCATTAATAATTACAGAGTTTTAATTAAAATTTAGTGAAATGAGATTTCTGTTTATCTCTCCTTGTCGAATTGAACTTAAAAATAATAGTAGTTACCAATCTTAAATTGAAATTTTCTGCTTTTTCAAAAAGCTTACTCCACATCATGAAAAACTGCCTTTCTATAATTGTATCTATGTTTTGTTATGAAGCAGTGTAAACTCACAGTAAAAATTATCCAAGTACCAAAGGTATCTCAGATATGCCTGCCAACAATGTAGCATGTTATCAACATCCTGTTTGAGTACTATAACAGAATAATAATGAGGGAAAGGATTTAGGTAATTAAACATCTTTTTTTGCCACTGTATATACAAGGGTAAGGCAGTTATTATCCACAATATAGTTATAAAATTTTATTGTAATCAAATAGGAAACTTACAAGTACATCATTTTTCAACATAGTCCCCTTGCT
>JAAAKQ030392564.1:0-25283 GCA_010016005.3 Zanna intricata
TTACATTTACACATGCCTTTTTATTATTTCAATACCTACCAATATAAGGTTGGGTTGCGTTTTATATGGGACACCTGTATATTGTGATGATTAGACAAGTTCCTAAAGAGTGTAAGACTGTGAAAGAGAGAGAGAGAGAGAAATACAGAGAGAGAATCCTTATTTTCTGTCTCATAAAAAACATGAAAGAAAAATTTGAAAAGAAAATTTTCATAAAAATGTAAAAGAAAAATTTGAACAGTTATTTTGTTTACAATGAATAGAAAGAGAGAATTGAGAAATAACAAACAGGAAAAATGGAAAGAAAGTTTTATAGTAATAGAACAGAATATACTAGAACAGTAATAGAATCATAAATTCAAAATCAAGAATATTCTGGAAAATAAAATAATAATTGGGACATTGATGGTTTTTTGAAACCATTGTGATTGATTGAACAAGGGAATGGATCAGCTTTTGTTGTCAGAACAACTTCTAGCCCTGGGATATAAAAATTTCCAGGGCCAGTGAGGAGCAGTATGAGCAATAACAGAGTAACAGACAGAAAATTTGGGAAATATTTATCTCACAAGTGTAATCCATTTTGCAATAAAAGTGTGACAGTGTTCTGTACTGCAGTTAAATGAGGAAATCTATTTCATGAGTTCATTGTGAACAGCAGATGCAATTATTATTCGTTGTTAAAAATCTAAAGAAGTTTCCTTTCATAAATAATAGAAGTACATAATCATTATAAAACTTTATTAATAATTTTGTAGTTGAAATCTCATTCCCTACCACTGTTTAATTTTAATTTAATTCTAAATCTCCTTGTAGAACCAGGATTACTGTTTGTGGCATATAATTTACTTATTTTATAAATAATAAATTACTGAAGAGTAAATAAATTGTATATTTATAAGAATTTTAACAAATTGTTCTCTCAGTATCCTTTAACGAACAATTAACAGATGACAGTATGTTTCACTGTGTTGAGTTTTTCCATTTTATGTAATGATTTTGTATGTAATTGTTCTATGTAGATTAGCAAATAAGAACTTAATATCTTTGTATTTATTCATACACCTAGTTTCTATGAGATGATAGCCATAGGTTGATTCTGATGTATCGTCATTCACTTAGCTCAAATTATATGTAGAGAAGAATTTGCATCTAGTTCACCTTATCTACTATCCAATACATTACTGCAATTTAAATGCAATTGCTTACTTCTCACTTGTTGTGTTTAACATTAATTTGTTAGTTATAGTATATCATATTCTTATGAATTTTGTCTATGATTTTGAAAGCAACATTACCATTTTTCATACAATTGTTGGTAATTTGGTATGAAATTTTGTAAATATATAGAAGTATTTGTATAATTTTTGTCAGTAGAGGTATATTTTTATACATTTCAGTAACATGTCTATAAATGTGGTTGTGTACACAACACATTGTGGTATTGTATAAAATTCTTCAGTTTCGTAGAGTAATTAGTTGTATTATTAGAGTAATTAGTTAGTAATTTTTAACTACTTAATAGAAGGAATTAGTTATATTATAGGTAAATGTTTCAGTAAAGGTGGATTTTCCATACGTTTTAAAATAGTACTTCTTTCTACTTTTGATAGTACAAGCTAAAGGAAGGTTTTTATTTTTTATTTTACATTCTGCACTGAACTGTATGTTAGAAGATAATTTTTTATGATAAATATGAAGAATACATTGCCTTTGAGTATGAAAATATTATTGAAATAGCCCGCCTCCATGGTGCGATTGGTAGCGTCTCGACCTTTCATCTGGAGGTCCTGGGTTCGACCCAGTCAGGCATGGCATTTTCATACACGCTACAATTCATTCATCTCATCCTCTTAAGATATACCTTAAAGGTGGCTCCGGAGGTAAAAAAAAAAAATTATTGAAATAGAAATGCTTTTGTAGATTACTAGAATTAAAGAACTAACTGTGAACCATTGCTGCAAACAGATAATGATAATGATAATTAAAATGACTTTATAATAATTTATAATCATCATATGTATATTGTAAATACTTCAAAATATCTACATTAAATCTTTAATCTATATTTATTAAATATATATATAATTTTATTATATATATATGTGTCTGTGTGTGTAATTTTCAATCCTGCAATTTCTTCAGTGATAAAAATGATCCTAAGTTAAACCAGAAACAAATTTCTCCTTTTTTACAGTTGCTTATTAGAACAGTTCGTGTTCGTCTTTGTAGAATATACCAGAGTTTAGGTGATGATTCTCATCAAGAAGAACATGCTAGAGCTGTCCAGTGTCTTGAAGAAGAATTAGAGCTCCATTGCGGTGCTTGTAGTTTACCTTTTGGCTATGAAGCTGATAGTCTAGAAGCTCTGCCTTGTGCTCATATTTTACATGCCAGGTATGTAAAACTTTCTGTTTTTTTTTTTAATTCCACATTATTAATACTCTTCTAAAGTTGTGTTTTACTGATTATTTACCATTCTGTGAATATTTACATTGTAATCATTACATACAAATTGTACTAAATTGGTCTTTTTTTTTAAATTCTTCTCTATTTGTATACACTATTCTAGTGTATATTTTAAAGATAATGTAACCATTTTTAAGAAAACTTACAAGGGAACTTATATTAATCCTAAAAAAAGTCTAATTTAGGTTTTAATTTAATGAAAATAAACAAATGAAGTACTAATAGAACAAAAAATGAAACTTATAAAAATGTCAACAACTTTTATTAAATTTTTAATTTAATTTCAAAACCTTTACCATCTAGGTAAAATAATGTCATTTACATGGTTAGAACAGATTTCAGAAAAAAAATATGAAAAATTGTTTTAATGTATAATAATTAAACAAATGAAAATTTCAAACAATTTTTGTTCAAAATTTAAGCAAAGCTGTGCCCAAAAAGAAAAGCTGAATGAATTTTCTTAATTTAAGTCACTCGAGAATAATTTCAAGGAATGACAAAAGTTTTAGAAAATTTTACAGAAATTTTTTGTTAATTGTAATTAGGGAATTTTCCTCTTAATAATATATAAATATCTACAAAAACATATTCACATTCAAAATTCCTCAATATATAGATTATGGCTATGAAATTTCTATGAGCATTTGAACATAAAAATGTTTACAGTCTTTTAATAAAATAGTCTGTTTACTTAAATTCTCTCCTTCTTTTGTAGGTGTGCTCATGAAATAGTGCGGAGACGTGACAAGAAAAAGAAGAAGGTTTGTCCTGATTGTGAACGTTCAATTAGTTCAAGACTTTATTTGCATTGTGATGATTCACATGCTCATCATTCAACTTTCAGCCTTGCCAGTCTGTCCCTCCATGCATCTTCAACTGTCTAACCAGAACTGTGTTTTTAAGTATATTATAATTTATTATATATTTATAAAAGTAAATTAATTAATGAACTGATTAATTAAATAATGCACGTAATTAACTAATGTAAACATATACATAAAGTTGGATCATTCAAAATGATAAATGTATTTAACAATTTTATAGGCTTAGGGTGACAACTTTTTCTCAGAAACACCTCTGTAAACAGGCAAATTCAGTTTTTATCTTATTTCAAAATAAAATAAAAAAATATTTTTAAATAAATGACTTGCTCATTTGTTATTTTTTTCTCGATTCTTTTTCACATATACATTTATTGTCATGTATTCACATTTTGACAAGGATAGTGAGAAACTAACAAATGTAAAAATTTTGTACAATTGTAACTTTAAAGAAATAAAAACAAAATAAATAATAAAATAATATCAATAATTACATTATGAATACATAGCATACAAAACAGTAATTCAAATAAAAAGACATGATTTTTTTTTTAATAATAGTTAAATTATAAAAAGCAGCATACAGTCCAATTTATTAAAAATTTTATAATGACTGCTGGAACCTAATATTGTATTAACAAGATAACACTAAAAGATCTGAAGTTCATACAATTCAGTTTTTGTAAGTATTATTACTTTTACTGTTCATAAAAGAACTACTCTACAATTTATCAGTGAATATGTAATTCTGTCACTTTCACTACTGTTTACCAGTAACTCACCGAACAACTTCTTATATTCATCCACTAACCATGCTAGTAAAGTTGTGATGCACTCTTCACTCATAGCCATCATATGCTCACCACTATCATGATTCCAAACATTGGCGCCAAACATGACCTCATCAAATACTGACTCTCTCCTCTAGTCCCTGGCAGTATTTATATCCCCTGGCCTCTCTTTTTATCTGCTTAGCCTCCGGAACTACCGTAAGGTATTACTTCAGAGGATGAATGAGGATGATGTGTATGAAGTGTAGTCTTTGAATCTCAGGTTGACTACTCCTGAGAAGTGTGGTTAATTGAAACCCAACCACCAAAAAAACACTGGTATCCACAATCTAGTATTCAAATCTGTATAAAAATAACTACCTTTATTAGGATTTGAACCTTAGAACTCTCAATTTCGAAATCAGCTGATTTGCGATGTCGCGTTAACCACTAGACCAGCCTGGTGGGCATATCGCCTGGCCTGCAGAACCATTAATCAACTCGTCTTTTTAATTGTTGAAGCATAATAATTTTCATTGTCTGCACTGATATGTTTTTCTATAAATTCTTATTCTGGTCCATTAACCCTTTTGGTTGAACAAGAGCTTTTGGAGGTGCCATGGTCAGCCCAAAGTTGTATTACAAAGAATAAATTGTTAAACAGACCTGTTAGTCTAAAAAAAAATCCCTTGTAGTTCCTTATCAATTTTCTTTATTTTCTCATTCCTTCTTCTTAAGTGGAAGAAACCCATTGCCCTGATTCGCTGTAGTGGTTCTGTTACAATATATATATAATTATATATATTCAAGTGTCAGAAGTGTTAAGCAGTCTTAGGTAACTTCTATATTACTTGAACATCATGTAGAATAACTCATTTTTATAAAATACTTAGAAAAGGATGTAAAAATACATTCAGTCATTCACCCTAATTGTAAATAAAAACAACAATAGACAAAATATGTATAACAAAAGTAAAAACTCAGTGAAAGTGACTCATACATTTAAAAACCAGGATACAAAATAGATTTTAAAATGAAACGTACAAATCATTAGATACAAAGCACAATACCCAAAAAATAAAATACTTTGACAGTATAACTCTTGTATTGGAGAAAAACAAGATGCAACTTTAAAAATGCAGTGAACCTTTAACTCCCCCTTACAGCAACATAGTCAACATTTTCCAGCCAACACTTAAATAAAAATTAAAAATCCACTAATATAAACAACAATTTCACAAAGTTCTACTTTTTTCTTTTTTGAGGGAGATTAGAAAGTTTATTGTGTAACCACCAAACAGGAGATAATGTGTCCGATTTGGTCTACTAACTGCTG
The DNA here is from genome assembly GCA_010016005.3 of Zanna intricata. NCBI lineage: Eukaryota > Metazoa > Arthropoda > Insecta > Hemiptera > Fulgoridae > Zanna > Zanna intricata. Next base: position 5,397 of record JAAAKQ030392564.1, read on the forward strand.
ATAGTAATGGTACTGTCTCTGCAGGTTCTGGTATTCTCAGGATATAGAATCTAACAGGATTTGCATGCACAGAATCAATAATGGGAAGGAGGATCAAAGAATAAGGAAAATGGTTAGGTATGAAAAAGGACAATCTATACTTCAAGATTGGCTTGAGTATTATTGGCTATTTCAAGGTTGGGCTATCATCTTGCTCAAGACCCAACCACATCTTAACATACTTGAATGTCATGAAACTCACAAATCCCACTGTCAGAAAATAAAAATGAGATAAAAAGTTCTAATAGTAAGGAAACAAATTAAAAACCACAATTAAAAATCATCATTATTGTTCAAGAAATTGTCAAATCACCAATTTTCTTTAAGATGTCATGGATCTCTTCATATGAGATTTGAGGTTTGATACAGGTATGGTGGCAAGTTTCAAGCGATTGCGCATGCAATTATAATTTGAAGATACAGCTAAAGAAAGTAATTTAAAAAAATAACTAAGAACCAGGAAAACAGATAACATATTTACAGTAGAATCTAATAGGAGCCCAATCAAAGCTCATTTTGATAGATCACCTGAGAAATGCACATGCTGAAGAACTATTTTTGGTTTATGAAACACAGAGGAGTACTCCTCTGTACTCACACAGGGGAGTACACTTAGAAAAAACTTAACAATGACACACTAAATGTATAGAACCAGTTCAAATCCAACTAATGTTATGACCACATTCTAAATAAATGTCTTTTTAACTCAAGAGAATCATCAATAACATCAGGATAAAAACATCCAGCACTAATCACTCAAGATGTGCCATAAAAAGCACTTAAAATTTTATGATATAAGTTCTTAAAACATTATAATTAACAAATTTACTTTGATTTGTTGTAAAATATTGTTTTTAATTTTATTTAAATTTTAGCTTATATATTTGTGTGCCAGGGAACAAATTCTTTAATGAACAGATATTTAATTAATATAAGTAAGGCACCCAATTATCAATTTGAATGATCCAACAAAAAGTAAAAACTCATACGTTAAGATACTGCTCAAAACAAATGAATTAAAGATGCATAAAACTTAAAGATAAAGTGTATGAGATTAAATATCAAGAATAAATTTTCATAAATTATTCTCAAATAACTCTAAATTAAAAATAATAGTTTATATCTATACCGCACAGTTATACAAAAATATATAGACAGCACGTAACAGAGATTTATTTAATAAAAATATAAAACAAATAAAACATGCTTACTACCTTACTATTAATGTGAAAATAATGGAATATGAAGCCCCTTTATCATCTTAACTGAATAATACAGTTAAAAATAATATTTTATTTTGAATTAATTCAAACAAACATAATTTCTACTCCTTTTCATTCAGATAAAATATTCTAGATAAATTAATCAGAAAATATAAATGTGAAATATTACTATATTGTTGCAAAAATTACTACTATTGCAAAATATCAACTGGCTTTAATGTTAACATTCATTTTGTCCCTTTATAGAAAAATTATGAATCCTTAAAAGCATCTTAAAGCTAACAAAAGGTTTTTTCAGTTAATTTTTAAGATATAAAATGTAATTTTTATAGAATTAATTTTGGTATTAATTTTATTACATACTGTATCTTCAGTGTTAATTCTTTATAAATTAAAAAGAAAATATCTTGTCTATGAAAAATTTACTTTAAAAAATGTTCAGAGCACAAAGAATTTTAGTGATTTCCATTTATGTAATTTTTTGTTTCATGCCCCTATAATACAATTTTTTTTTTATAAAATTTATAAGTAGCTTCTTAGAAAAAAAATATTATAAGATGAAAAATTGAATGTTCTAATTCAAATAATTCATTAACTTATTGACCAGTGTGTTAATGAAATTTAATATTATATGAAATATAAACCCAGTAATTAGATAAATTGAATTTATCACTTTTAGTACTGAACAGTAAAATTTATATATACAGGGATCATAATATAATTTAAAAATAAAAAACCAGTTTAGAATAAAATGACTAATTAATAAACGAATGTACTGTAGTTGTAGAATTTAATATTAATGACAACTATATAGAATTTACAACTAATGATGTGGGATACCATGAAAATCAATTAATAGAAATTAATATGGTAAGTTTAACTTATCTAATTACTCTATTTTGATGGTTTATATTTCATATACGTATACAGAATGCTAAAATAGAAAATGGGAATCTGTAAGTAACTAATCAACAGTTGAAAATAGAAAAATTTAGAGATTTAGCAAATGATATTCAACAATGAAATGATCTTTTTTTTTTAGTAAGAAACCACCTCACACCAAGCCTCCATAAGAAGAAAAACTCATTTATTTTAAATGGGAAGGATAGGGATTATAATACACAATTTTAAAGGGCACTATTAAACAAAAATGTTGAGTCTAACCAAAATTATGGTTATTTAGTGTTTTTTTTTTTTTTTTACATATAGTTTCAAAGGTGAATCTACAGTTTCTTTTAAATAACTACTCAATAGTAAAACATTAACAAATTTAGTTCACCATAAAAAAAGTTCTAAGTAAATGATAATTCCAAAACGTTTGACAATGGTTGAGGAATTTTTTTTCAGCAAGTGGTCCAATGCATGGTAATTTAGTTAAGATCAAAATCCATCATAAATACTCCAAATTAACAACCTAAGTTCAATGTAAACTAATCAGTTTACATAAAAAGGTTTTTTTTTCTTTTCTTTTTTTTTAACTTATTCATAATTTATTTAAATACTATCTCAAGTAATTCATTACATTATGAGTAATACATGAGAGAGTATTTAAATAACTGATGATGAAAGTACATTACCTGACGTAATTTGAAAAACTAATGAAGAGTCTATGGATTTCGGATTTGAAAAGTATTTATTATGTGAACTAATAAGTTTATTATTAACTTTGTTAATTTTTGGCATGTTTATAAACATCTTTATGGTAACAGTTAACAAAATGTGTAATATGAAATGAATCCACTAAAGTAGAAATATTTTCTATGTTTTTCCTTACAACAGTTAGTAGTGGAAAATATTTAAATCTTTTGATTTTTTGAAAAGCTTAACCAAACTTATAAAAACATATGTCATCTTTTTTAATAACCTATTTCAAAATATTTTGATTGAAATTGGTTACAAGATTGATTAAATTCATAAGTTATTAAACCATTTTGTATTTAGTAGTTTTTCTTCTGTTTTCATTTCAAAATTTTATAACTTCAAAAAGTAAAAAAGAAATGCAAAAAAAAATTTAAGTTAAAATTTTAATTGAAGAACTTTTTAGAGATACCTCCATTTTCAGTTCAAAGTCATTATATAACGTAATAGTATCAGAAGTGATTTATCCCTTGTATCTTATTATGTTGAAAAAAAATGTGAATAAAATTATATGTGTGTGTGTGTGTATATATATATATATATATATATATCATTTTATTATATCATATATTATATGATATATATTATATCGTATATATATATCATTTTATTCACATTAATATAATATAATAATACAAAATATATAATATTTATATATAATATATATAATGTATTTATATTTATTTATACAAGATAAGCAGTCCAAAAATCTCTCAGCCTGACAAAAAAAGATTTTCAGAAAATTTTTTCTATTTTTCAATGTTATTCAATTTTTATTTGTTCAACTCATTTACAACTTGGTACATCTAGAAAAACTACTTAACAACTTTTTAATACTTTCAGTATAATGTAATTTTTTAAACTGCAGAAAATTAAGCGGTTGTCTCAGCTTTGACTTAATTATTAGAAGTGAATCTTCATCCAGCTACCCATTTATTTGGATTACAGAACAGGAAGTAATTGCTGGGAACCAAATGCAATGTATGTGGTCATGGAGTTTTGCAGCAACAACTCAAAACATGTGAGCAGGTACATTATCATAATGAAAGAACATTTTTTTGATAAGGTGTAGACATTTAGCATGAATAGCACCCTTCAATCGGTTCAGTAATGAAGCATTCTACTTTTCAGTTTTGTCCTGCCAGTTTTCTCAGAAGGTAAATTCTGTATAAAATTATATTATTCCAAACCTAAAAAAAGTGTATTTTCCAACAAAATGTTTTCAATGTTTTATTCATTTTTCTTATAACCTAACTGAGATAGACTCTGGGATACTCTTTTATTCAGTTTAAATTCACAAGAATGTACCAAATTTACCCCTTGATTTATACTCCAAAAATTTTAGTACAGTTTAATTTCACACAGGGAGCACGAAGCAGGGCTAAATCTTTTGCGGGCCAAAACTCGCTAACTAACTATTTTCTGACCTACGGTTATATGAACTTTTTTTCTTATTTTAGGCTATAAAATCAAATCCCGAAGGATTGCTGTGCAATTTGTAACCACCTGTTTGGTAAGTAAGTGAATATATATATATATACATATATACTCACTTCTGTCTCTTCTATCTTCTAACCTTCTGTAGAGCTATTGTTTATTTGCATTTGCATGGCTGGGCAACAGTGATGATACATGGCAATTCTTGAAAGAACTGATTTTAGAAAAATAAATATATATATAGTAAACATACATATTCTATAGAAGTGAAAAAAAGCATGACAAACAAGATGTAACATTAAGTTGACGATAAACTTTCCTAGAATCTTACCTCTTCAGTAGATTTTGAAATAAAACTCTTACCGTTTACAACAGAGATCTTAATGATAGATAAAACAGCTTCAGTGATTTGTTCTTTAAAACATTCTATATTTCTTATTTGAATAGAGAACCCTTATTTTTCCATAACCCATTAATAAAAATCCACAGAAGTAAAATCTGGGGACTGAGGAGGCCACTCTTTTTGTCTGATCCATTACTGAATAAAATACTTATTTCAGCACAAACATATCAAAATTAGGAGTAGCTCAATGTAATTTGCGAATAGAATTTACCAATATATTTGGGGTACTGGATACACTTCTAATATCCCTAAGAAGCTATTTTCTATTACAATTTTTCAGCAAAAAAAGGAAGGGACAAATAATAGCCCAACTCATAACTCTGTCCCAACAATTGCTCATCAAACATTAAGTTTTGAACTGTTACATTTTTTTTCCATAATAACATGTGAAGGTCCAGTACCACATAATTTAAACATATTTTTTTTTTGTTTTGCATAGGAGGAGGAAAAAGCTCTACCAGCGAACATCTGCCCGCACAGATGACAGTGCAGTGGAGCCCCCCTTGGGGTCCTCTTGGCATCCTTAGAGCGCGGCGACTTCCCGCTTGTGGGAAGACACGTTCCTCCTCCAAGAGGCTGCCCTTCCCGCCCTACACCTAACATAATTTAAACATTAAGCTGATGTATTCTAACCATAAACATGAAATGTAGCTTCATCACGTAAAATAAATTTATTTAAAATTCCCATCATAATCTATTCTATCTAGAATGTCTGTAGCAAATTCAAATCATTTATTTTTGTCCTGCAGATAAGTTAATTTACTAGTGCTCTAAGAAGTGAACAAGCACTAGTACCATTTATTTATGCATTGAAAATTAAGACAGTTTTTCTTCATTTTGACTTATAAATTCCTATATAGTTCTTAAGTGATGAAATTATTAAATTAAAAATACATTTTTCTATCTCTAAGTTTGTCATGCTAGCACCTTACAGAAATGTTTTCTAATATTAATATGTAATTACTTGAAACTGAAAATGGAAATGGAAAAAAGACAAAATGAAATATGAAATGATATTCATTACAAAATATATTAAAATTTTTATATTGCATTTTTTTCCATGTAATTATATATTTTTACAAATATGATGTTAATAAGGATTTTATTTCAATACATTTTTTTTTTTTCTTATTTACTACAATAAAGTAAGAAAATCGTTTGTATTTTGTTAGTTTAGCTAGATAGATTTGAATATTATTCTCTATGATTTTATAATAGATGTTTGTTTTAAAATGCAACCCAAGCAAAATACTTTAAAGAAAATCTTTTTTTTTTGTGCCAAAAAGCTTTTCAGTTTTGCAGATTAGGGGTAAGAATGAAACAAATAAATATTCAATTCATCATTGATAAAGAAATACAGAAGGACTAGTTCTGTTTAGTATCAGAGACATAGCCAGAAATGTTCAGTACTTAATAACAAAATATTGGAAGATGTCAGGGTAAGCTTTTTAAACTCACCTAAAAAAAGAAAATCATTACAAAAACTAAGGAAAAACAGGAATATCTCTGTATAGTGCCTTAAAGCTACCTGACAACTTAACTAAAACCCATTAAAAATTCTTCTATCACATGAATTACACTCAACTGCTGCTAGGCTCCACTACTGTCAATGGTTTAATAAGTTTAATCAGGAGAGTATTAAAGTGTTGGATAATGTATTTTTTAAGATTAGGCTTGGTTTTATTTGATTGGTTACATTAATCACTATTAAGTCAGAATAATCACCATTGGAGCTCCAAAAATCCTCACATCATCCATTCACGACCTCTACACCCACAGAAAAATGTGTTGTGTACAATTTCCAGGTAAAGAATAATTGGCTCCATATTCTTTGAAAACAATTTTAATGCAGACCTGTACCAAGAAATTCTAACACTATTTATTGCAAATTCAGAATTAAATGAGAGAGAATCTTAGTTTTAATAAGATGGGGGCAACTTGTCAAAAGCAAGAGCAACAATGGACCTTTTGAGAAATTTCTTTGGTGAAAGAATAATATTGACTGGTTTATGGCCAGCTAGATCACCTGAACTTTCTCCTGAAGATTTTTTTCTGGGGATATCTAAAAGTCTCGGAATTCAAAAAATAATCCACACACCATTGAAGAACTGAAAGCCAGCATAATTCAAGAATTACAAGAAATGGAAGAGGTATACTTAAAAAGGTTGGACGGAATATGAAAAAGAGGGTAAATGTTTGCATTAATGAAAATAGTGGATTCTTTCAACAAGTGTTATAAAAAAATCTGATTTCAATATTATTTTACACGAATAATTATAATATTTATAACTAATCCCCTTAAATATAGCACATTCTTTAAACTGGCCATTTTAAAACAAATACCTGTATATATACACATACATTTTAGTTATTAAATGATGTAAGTATTAATAAACTCAATTTTTAAGTTCTTAGAAAATAAAAATGTAAATAAATACATTACTTCACTGGGGCAGATTGTTTTGTTTGCAATTAACTAGTTTTATCCTATGTTCTCTAGTCAGTATATGTTCTTGAATGGAGATTTTTGTTATACTGTCTGTCTGATACATCAAATAGGTGATGCACATCAACAAATCTATTAAAATCACATGCAGTCCAAATAGCAATGACCTAAAAAAGCAGATGAAACTTGTTAATGGCAAAACAAAATAGTATGAATTAAGTGCTTATTATTTATATACATGAAATGCAAAAAATGTTCCTTTCATATCTGTAGCTAAAATAAATCATGTCAGTTTAGCAATACATGCTAGTATGATAAAATGAAACATTGTCTTTAAGTGTTGTTAAATAATTTGCAATAACTATTTTTCTTGCATTTCTATAAAAACATATATTCATGTTATTATGCTGAGCTATAAATAATTGTGTTTATTTCTCTGTTAAAGATGTAATTGTTGATGTATCAAATATTCTATTTGTACTTGTTAACTTATTGTAGATGCACTGAAGTGCAACATGTTGAGTCAATGTTAAAAATTGTCTATTATACATTGTAAGATTGCTATGATTGCTTTTTATGAAGAAAGAGTCAATTTTTTTTGATAAAATACAATAGAATTATCTAATTTTATCACATTACCTAATTTATCCAACAGACGGCTCATATTGTTTGAGGAAGGCCCTACAGAGACCTGTCAGGGAAGTTGATGGTTTACAACCAAGTTCAATGTTCCTTAATGCACATCTTTGAAAATCATCGATAATTTATTTTTTCTTTATTCTTTTTTTCTTTTTCAAGATTTTTCTGGTGTAATGAAACTTTCATTTTTACCAAGTTTATGTTTTCCAGTTACAATTTTTTGCAACATGTGAACTGATATGTCACATAAATCAGAAACGTGAACTTATGTTTTTGAATTCAACTTTTTGGGATTTTCTTCTGAAATTTTTTTGTAGATATTCATTGTAATATTTTTAGTCTGGCTATTTATAGCTACTCCCCATTCCAGTCTAGAATCAGATCTTCATTGAGGCATTACAGAAGTAGTATTGAAAATACTATATTTTACACTATGAAAGGAGATAAATAATGTTTTAACAAAAGGCAATACTATTTTATAACAACCAAGCAAAGCATTAGACAGGATTGCTAATGTGGTCATCTTCCTCCTCTACAAAACACAAGTTGTTCTACTGCGCATCATAATGTTTACGCTAAGATGACTTTGGTGCCCTCTACTTACCTAGAAAAAATGCAAACGTTTAAAAATATGAAATTTTACCATGACAAACTGAACCAAAATTTAAAATTTTTAACTGAAAAACCCTCTAAAACAACACTGTCGACATTTTTTGTAAGTCAGTTAGTAGAAATAAATTCATCAGCATTTATATTCCAACCTTTATATTTTACATATGGAAACAAAAGTATAATTACTTGAATGTAACAAAATATATAAATGTACAATAATTGTAAGCTACATTAATTGGCAAAATTCAACTCTTAACATAATTTTTTTATCACAATCTAAATATGTCTCTGACTGAATTAAAAAATCCACTCACAATAACATTTGTGAACACCAACAATGAACAACAGCACCTGTCACTGATGATAACCACAAAAATGACTGACATTTTAAACCAAAGCAACAGAACATAAAATTTGTTTCATTACAAAAATTTTATATTTTTAAATTGTTGTCACAGATTTAGCTGACAAAATGTAGTGAAAAAAAAATCGCTGAAGGTTTTCCGAAAACATTAATTATACCCCTTTTCCCTTGCATTTGGGTTTGCACCTACATATCATGGAATAGCTTCTTATTTAAAATTAGTAATTATAGTACTGTATTTACCAGGCTAATTTTTTTTTTTTTTTACCTCCGGAACCACCCTTAGGTTGTATCTTCAGAGGATGAGATGAACGAGTTGTAGCATGTGTGAAAAATGCCATGTCTGACCGGGATTCGAACCCGGGACCTTCAGATGAAAGGCCCCTTTCAATGTAACTGATATGAGAAGTATTTTAGTAATAAGCTTTCCAAGCAAGATACTTCAAGGTTTGAATGGTTTAAGAGTCCCCAACTGGGATCATTATTCAAATTATGATCTCAATATTTAAAGTGATAAATATTTCTTTAAAACTTTACAAATCCAAAATATATTTAAAAGAAATTGATTAAGCCGTTTCTTTTTTGTTTTTTTTTTTATTTTTCTTTTAAAAAAATAGTAAACGTTTCTTTCAAAAGTTACCCAGATTATTTGATAAGTTCATATAAAAAAAGAAAACATATTTTTTTCAGTACAGTTTTTTTTTTATTTCTCACCATTTCCTTTCAAGTCTACTCATGAAGTCCAATGATGCTCAAGATTTTGATCCTGTCCTTGTAGTATGATTTATCCCAAGTCTTCAGAATAGACAAATATTTTGGTAGTAATTTTATGATTTCACATAGATCTTCAGAAAGTTAGTTCTTCATATTTAGAAGTATAAGTAGATTACAGTACACGAGTGTTCAGCCTGGTGAGTAGGAGGAATGTCAAAGCATTTTGTAACATAATTCAATCAATTTTGCTTTTGCAGTCATAGGTACATTATCTAAGTAAAAAAGAATCTTATTTTTTTATCAAATGTGGATTTTTTTCTTTATTTCTCATTTAGATTATCCAACAAAGATGAATAATATTTCACAGTTATTGTTTTGCTCTTCTCCAAAAAGTTAATGAAGATCATGTTATGAGTATCCCAAAAATCAGACTAGCCATCACCTTTCGTGCTGTTAGAATAGTTGTCGTCCTGTTAACTTTATTAAGTTAAGTTTATAGTAAATGTTTCATAGAAACTAATTGCAGTATTTTAGTCCTGCACTAAAACCATTTTAGTGTTTTCTATATCAATCACACAAGCCTACTTCTTTTTTTTTGAAACAACCACAGATATTTTTCTGTTACCACATACTTTAATGTTTATAATGTCGGATTTATTATACCATTATGATCATTTTTTAGCTCCTACTATTTAATTTGTAAATATTTCAGGTCATGAATGTAATTGGCAAAGTTCATGGTTTCCTACAGTGATATAAATTTTTAATAAATGATAACTCCGCAGCAGTTTTCTCTTTCTTTGACATTCATTAAGTTTTAAACATTTAAATTATTGTCTTTGTTTACAGAATAATTTAGAAAACTTGCTTTCATCTTTTTACAACATATCTAATCAGAAACATGTATTTTGCAGAAATTTTAAACAAAATGGAACACTATATTTTGTGTTCATCACACAAGAGGAACACTTCCATTCATGTAGTATAACACTATTGTACATAGTTTTTGGTACATGAAAGCTTTATTGTGTGTTTCTAATATAACTTTTATGTTGTTTTCAAAAATGCAATCAGAATTTTTCCATCACACAAAATTTTTATGTGATAACGTTTTTGAAGTATTGCTTTTGTAGATTTGTTTTTTTTTTAGGGATAACATATGAATGTAAAAGATATTTTAAACTACTTCTATCAAAGGGTGAAGTACAAACCTAACATTATGAAGGTATATGCATTAAGTTCTGACATGCAAGCACAAAGTTGAATCATAAAATTATCAAACCACTATTGCTTAAGCATTCACAAAAATACTTAAGATTAAGAAACAGAGCATATATGTTCTGTTGCTTCATTCTGTTTTGTGATTTACAGTTAATGTGTCAAGTATATTGTGTTATTGATATATCAAGGAAGGGTATAAATGATCCAGATAACTTCTGTTATGGTATGAGGATTTGATGTTTAAAGAACAACAACAAAGTTCAATCCACTAGTTATAAAGTGTTATGAACAATATTTTGGCTGTAGTGTCGAGATCAATAAAGGCAATTACTTTTATACAGATTTGAATACTAGATCAAGGATACTCTTCTTTGGTGGTTGGGTTTCAATTAATCACATCTCAGGAATGGTCAACTTGAGACTGTCAAGACTACACGTCTTCATTTACATTCATATGTATTATCCTCATTCTTCTCTGAAGTAATACCTTACAGTGGTTCTGGAGGCTAAATAGACAAAGAAAGAATGTTGGGATCAAAATAAGAACTAAGCCCCTTGCATCTACTGTTTGAACTGTGTGAAACATCTAACAGATTGGGCTATTTTTTCTTTTTCTGTTTAGCCTCCGGAACTACTGTAAGGTATTACTTCAGAGGATGAATGAGGATGATATGTATGAATGTGAATGAAGTGTAGTCTTGTACAATCCCAGGTCAACCACTCCTGAGAAGTGTGTGTACAAGACTACATTCACACTCGTACACATCATCCTCATTCATCCTCTGAAGTAATACCTTACGGTAGTTCCAGAAGCTAAACAGATAAAGAGAGAAGAGATTGGGCTACCTGCACATTAATCTTGTCATACAAAAATTAATTTTCCTATATTTGGGATGTGGCATGAACCCCAAGATCTTTTATCAGACTGTTATTTCTGCATAAAAATAAAAGGAATAAGTAGTAAATTCATACAATTGCAGTTCCTGAATTTACTTATGCTATAAGGCCCAGTGCCTCACTCATGGTGAGAATTTATTTGCATCACATCCTCCAATATGTTTAATTTTAGAAGATGAATCGGAATGTGAGGTAGCTACTGAAGTTCAATATGAGGGGCAAGATGATCCTACTTTTGAAACAGAATCCTCTACCCATGAACTTTATCTATTAAGTCAATGTGAATTAAACCTTGTTTTAGGACTTGAACTTTTCAAAAAAACAAGCCAAGCTTTTGGGATCTAGGCTGAAAAGTCAGTATCTTCTGCATACTGACACCTAAGTGTCATGAATATGGCTCTACAGAATAGAAACTGTTCATTGTCTCTTCAAAAACTAGTTTAAAGGCTGTCCTTTTGCACATGGCAGCAACTTTTCTTCTGTACTGTTAGCTCAGTAACTAAATGAAAGAAATATGTGAAAGTATGAGAATCCTGTTAAAAAGAATATATTACAACAAATAACATTAGATTTTATGTTGCAGTTGTTATGTTATTAATGGATTTGCAGCCGGCCATACTATATTTTGTTTCTTTTCATGCAAACGGAGAACAGGGACAAAACCAAAACAGAACAGGAAGGAATGAACCAAAGTGTGAAACATTAATGCTGGATAAAAAGATATTGTACTTACTTTGCTAATTAACTTAAATCTCTAAATTCTTATACCTACAATCCATATAAAATTAGGACTTTTCAAAACAATCATTAAAAGCAATGGATAAAGAAGGTACTGGGACTTCATTATTTGAAAGAAAAATTTTATTGTGTTAATGACAATAATATCAAGAAGGAATTTTTGTGGATCCTCAAATAAAATCTTTGATTACAGATGGACAAATCAAAGAACTATTAACCCAAGTCAAAAATTCAGTGAGAAGATCATTTAAAAGAGTAGTGCAAAACCTTTTAGGAAATCAAATCTCCGAACATCTGTGATGTAGTGAGTGAATTATTATAGTCATGCAAACATATGGGGTGTAATATGTTCCTAGAAATTCATTTTTTGGATTCATATCTGAATTTCTTTCTGAACAACCTTGACGCTGTCAGTGATGAGCAAGAGGAACAACTTCCACCACCAAATTTTAATCAAGGAAAACAGGTACTAACTAACAACAGTGGAGTGCAAGGATGCTTATAGGTAGTTGTTGGATGCTAAAGAGGGCCGTTCCACAATTAAAAATCAAAAGGAAAACAACATGTTAGGTGACTAGTGCTTTGCTGTATGTAAATTCTTATATTTCTTTCAAATTTACTGTGCATCACAAAAAATGGTAGATTATGGAAAAAATCTGTTTACATATTTGAATTCAGTGTAAGTTCTATTAGGGCCAATATCTTGTTTCTTATGCCAGGAAATATTTCATTTTCTTCTTAATTGTGACCATTTAACAATTAAAGAAACAGAGAAAGTAGAGAAAGCTCTTGGATTTCCATTTTTTTAACGCTAGTCAACTGATTAATATAAAATAAAAAATAAATATTATGAATTCATTTATTTTTAACTGAGACTTGAATTGATTTTCAATTTACACTTGCCTAGTATTAAAATTACTATTATTACATGTGTATTGTACCTTTTAAAATCATATAACTATAGCAAATTTCTGTTTGTAAATTAAAATTGCACTATTATCATAAATATTATATTGTAATAAATCATACTTAGAATTTAAAAAAATAATAAAATAAATAAAGCATAATGCTGCCATTATCTGTAACATTTTAAATAGAATTAGCTAATGAAATTGTTAGCAATTAATAGAATATAATAAAAAGAACTGAGCTGTAATCACAAAAAGTATCTTTTATTACAGTGTAAATGTATTTTTTCATTCTGCTTAACTATTCTTCTAAATGTAGAATTATTGTTATCAATAAAATATATGAATTTAAATTTGAACTGAATAAAATTAACAAAATTTAAATAATGGTTTATTAGATTTAGATAAGAGGAGAAATGGTCTGACTACCTAATAGTGCAGCAAACATTTAGGCATATTTTGTGGAACACCAGTATGTAGAAAATTAAGTCTGTAGACAAGCTCAAAGGCAGTGATGCTGTCCCAATAAATTCCATTCAGGAAGCTGTTACTTCAATATCTTGTGCTTTTTTCTACTTTTTCCTTACAAAAAAATCAGTATTGTAGCTTACTAAGTAAGAACAAATCAAGGATTATTAATTAGTAAAAAAAAGAAAGAAAGATAATAAATTTTTTTCAGTAAATCAAGATAGAAAATGAATATTTAAAGACATACATTTAATTTTTTGTATCTTTGGGTAATAAAATTTACACTCATCAACTTCTAAAGGCAACACCTTGTCAAAATACCAACATCTCTCTCTCCTCCCCCTCCCTCTGTTCCTCCTTCCATCCCTCTTACTCTCTTCTCTCCATCACTGCCGTCTTTAAGCTGATATACATCATAAAAATCAATTTTCATCCTCTTATTCTTGAAGAATCCAGCTCTAGGATGTCCCCTTCTTTCTTCTATAATACTTCTCCTTCAGATATATTTATTAAGAATTGATTATGCTGTTGCACATGCCCAATCAAGTTTGCGCTTCTATATCCATTATAGTTTAAAGTGACCTATTTATTATCACTCACTTCTAGAACTTGTTTACTTCTCTCTTTATTCATCCAGTTCATCTTTATAAGATTCCTTCAGATTCACATTTCTCTTTGATCAAGACTCTTCCTTTCTGTTTTCCTGAGGGTCCATGTCTTACATCCATATATCAACATAGTCTACAAAACATTCTAGCAAACTTTTTCCTGATCTCCAAGATTACAATTATTTATAGCAAATTATTTTTTTTTATTTTAAAATGTTTTTTTTAAATAATTCTACTCTTCTGTTAATTTTTACCCACATTTATTTTCAGTAATGATGATTATTCCCTTGGTAACAAAAATTTTCAACCCGATCAAAGATTATATTGTCAAGTTTTTTAATATAAGTTTTATAATTTTTTTTTGTCTTTTTAGATTTTCTTTTTGTTTTTTTCAGATTAAATTCTTCTAGGGTTTTTATTTTATTTTTAACATTTTGATAATTTATTTAATCTGTGTTTTTTTATTTTAACATCAGCACCACAGATACTATTACTGTATAACAGATAAATAGAATTTAAAACTATTTTTTTTTTTTTATTTAAATTAATAATTTAATTAGAAAGTCTAATGAAAAAAAAATCATAAAAGAACTCATAAAATCATAAGAAATCAAAAAAGACTTTCAACTATACAATCAAGTATCATATATTAATTAGGTAATATCACACTACATTGCAAAGAAAGAATAGTTATAAATCAACAAAAAGAACAAAGATAATACCTGAAAGAATCTGGTTAATTAGTTTTAAGAGGGACTTGATACCAAATAATGAATTATAGAAGCTATAATAAAATGTATTTCGTTATAGCTTTAATTACTACAGCTCAGTTCAAGCTTTTAATACTCATTAAAAAATTATATTAAGTTTTTATTTTTAAATAATTATGGTAAATAATAGTTGTTATATAATTAAGTTTTGTTTTACTGCATTTTTCAGCAAATAAAATAATAACCTTATACAGTTATGTAAATATAAGATTTTAGATAACATTACTTTTTATTAAAACTTTGTTGATGTTGAATCTTATTTTAAAGCAGAATTAATGAATATTGATAAGAAGCTATGAAAAATTTACATATGTAGTATTTCAGCATCTCAAACTATCTAATAATAATTTTTTTATTATAATTAAAGCTACATATAAATTTGGTATGATATTTTTGAGTTGTGCAGACATATATTCAAAATGAAAAGTTTTGTTATATTCAAATCTAGCACACTACTGTTTTGTTTTGTATAGTGCTACTATTTTGTTGTTTCAAAACAAAACACATAAAACCATTCCATGTTAAGAAAGTCATTTATTATCAACCAGCAATACTAACAACAACCTTTATATTCCTTTTTGTGAATGTAAGAATCACACAGGATGTTGAACATAAAATATAAATACATTAACAATATAAAATACATTAATACATAATTCTGGAGCTAGCATATGCTCTGTACCAGTGTTGTACTCCTGAGTGTTTTGCAGCAAATGTTCTAATTTCAATTTATGACAAAGTTTCTTTTGTATTTTTTATTTAATATGTATTATTTTATAAGTAATGCAGCCATTTCAACCTACTGCAGAATTACAGCCTCTCATCCCCTATCCAAAGACTGAAAAGTAAAGGAGAATTGGGCAAATACTCCTTACTGAAGCCCATGCCGCTTCTTGGAGGAAAGAAACATACAAAGTTCTTTCCTGTTTGCAGGAAAATAACACCTCAATACACTTTCACTGAATGTCAGCTGATACATGTAAGGAAGCAAAACCTGACCAATAATTTAAATTTAGCCTTCAAATTGTAGTGAGAGAATGATTCATAAATAACCAAACAGAAACAAACACTTATAACACTTACCAAAATCTAAACAAAACAATTTAAACTTTTACGCAGTTATAACAGCAGTGTCACCGATCGGAACTAACTACGATACACACAGAGCCAATCCACAATTCCCTCGTCTTGCTTATACACTGTCTATTGTATTTCTAGAAAATACTAGAAAAGTCTATTTGCTTCTATTACTAATTTCTACTCTATTTATAAATTCAATTAATTCCAAACAGAATAAATAATTTCATTAATTATAAAACTAAACTTTGTCAATGCAAATTGCCAACCAAAAATTCATTCTTCTGTAAAAATATTAATACAAACAAAGACACAACCTTACTGCTTCTAGTAGGTTCCATATCTTTCTGCCAAATTCAAAAGGACATGATTTTACACAAGAAAGACTGAACTATTTTAATATTATTAACATAAAAATGAAATAATATTAACAAAATATTTAATAATATAAAAATTTAACAATACTTATCACTTTAATTAGTTTTTATTTTGTGGACTTCAGTATATATGGAGAGTATAATAATTTTGATAAAAACCTTTGTACTACAACAAAATGCTTAGTACCAGTCTATTCAAATACAGCTAATAGTTTTCATACAGGTAAAGAATGAACAATGAGTCAAGATTAATGTCGATTAAACTTTTTTCCACATGAAACAAAGACAATGTTTTATTTCATTTACTTACAATTTAGGTTTTATTGATAAACTTATGCTACAATGATCCAGTAGGGAGGATATATTTTTAAATAAGCTCAAAAATAACAAAAGCAAGCTTAGTATAACTAATTAAATAGTTTATTATCAACAATACTAAATAAATAAAATTACCTGCACTGTGCACTTTAAAAAATAATTTTCATCTACTGTTGTTTAGTCAATGATTTTAAATTGCCACATACACATTAAAACAACCACATAAAATATTAAAAACCAATCAAAAGATGGCTATCTACTTATCAATTGATAAAAAAACTTTATAGGATAAGGTTATTTACCTGTAATATAACATCTGATACAAATATCTGCCAATCATTTTTAGGTGTTGTTTTAGGTAAAAAATAGGTCAGTTGTTTATTGAAAAATTATTTTAGCGCTATAAGTGTGTGAAATCATACAAAATTTTACAGGATCATGGATGACATCTGCCTATGATCCCAATTCAATCAAAATGTTTACTGAGTGGTTGTCTGAGTTGAGGGTCAATAATTTTTATTTTAAAATTAAAAAAAATAGCTTTTTATAAATAAAAAAAAAATCACATATTTTATCTATAAAATTAACTTCACAAGAACTCTTTCCTGCTAACCTTTATCTTTTATTACCTGTCATTTATTAATCTAATAATTTAACATAGTTACAACATAATGTAAATTTAATCAGAAAAAAATTGTTAACTCTAGACTAATTGTAATGATGTATTAATCGACACAATTTAGATCTAATACACTTTTGACAATATTCTAAGTACACGTCTGCCAAGCTCAAAAAAGCTACTAACAATAAAATCATAGAATAGTCAACAAAGATTATTAGAAAAATATTAAAAATGTTATGAGTTAAAAAAAAAATATATTTAATAATTTTGATTTAGTTCCATCATTTAAAATAATGGTAATTTTAAATTATACAGAGTTATAAAGATAGATGGTAAACAAACGCTTTTCTTTTTAAGTGAATTTTTCATACCTTCCTGATAACAAGTTTAACTTATCAAGATTATTTTAATTTTCTGATAGCATAACAAGTAATTTACATAAGTTATAATAATAAAGTATTCAATTGTACTAAAAATGTTAATAATTGTTAAATTATTAAATAAATATATATGAAATATAACACACTATTATGAGAAATGTAATGTATAAAATAATATGAATATATTACGTATTAATTAAATAAAATGTTATTTTTTTGGTCTGTTTTTTTTTTTATCTGATGTACGACTGACCATAAGAGAACAGTCATTCTCTTCTCCGGTAAAAATCATTAACAATAATGATAAAACAGTTATTTGATTTGTAGTACAATATGCGATAATACTTTTAAACAAATTTTTTAAAAATGACAAAGTTCTGATTTAAGCTATCTTTTTTTTTCTTTTTTACATGTTCAAGTGTAATTCATGGCCAGATTACTAATGTTGATTTTTTTTTTCAGACTAAGTTTCTTTGGTAATACTGTCGTTAAGGATTCCTACAAAAAAAATCATAAAATAATCTTTTTAAACAAAAGGTGTCATATATTACCTAGATGATTTGAGGATAATTTTTATTTAACATCTCTTAATATTGAATGGTTACAATGGAATGTTACATTACCTAAACTTGTTTCTGTTATTCAGAGTTTTATGCAAGACTTGAAGAAAATTAATCATTGGAAATCTTGAGATAAAAATATAATACATTTCGGTCATCCTTCCTTACCTTAGTAATAGTTTGCCTCTAGTCTTAAGACACGAATCAATCTACTAACTTTGACAACCTTGATAGACAACAGTTTTTCTACCCAGCCTTTGTGTGTGTGCGCGCGCGTGCATGCATGCGTGTGTGTGTGTGTGTGTGTGTGTGTGTGTGAGTGTGAGTGTGTGTGTGTGTGTGTGTGTGCATGTACATGAGCATGTGTACAGTAGCAGTTACACATTCAACAGATATAACCATATCATACAAATTATTCTCCTTCATCTCATGGGAAAAAATGAGAAATTTTGAATGTTTATCAATATGTATATCTCTGGATTTATTTACATGGATATGTAAAAATCAAAAAAAGTTTTGTATTGCAGATTATAACTGGGAAAGAATCGGCATCTGTGAGGAACTGACTAATATTTCTCATGTTAACTGATATTTTGCCATCCATCCTTTTTTATGACATAACAGTTTAAATATAAAAAATAAATATAAATATTTTCACAGATATGTGACAATTATCTTACATAAAATGTGATTTTTTTCTTTCCACGCTTAGCATCTGTAAAATCCTTCTTCAACATCCAATAGTAACTTCCAACTAATCTTGCATTGTACCATCCCTAGTACTTCTTTTCCAGGGCATTGATAACTTGATAGAAACAATTCTTGTGTGTGCTACAGTTTACTGCACCATGATTAGCTTAGAAAAAATCCAGGTGGAACTGAAGAAATGAATTTTGAAGGATACATTACATCCCACATATTCATAAAACATTTATCACAATACTTTTGAATAAACCAGTCTAATTTTATTTTTAATTTAAATCTAGCTGTAATCAATTCTAAAGTAAGTGTAAAGCCCAGAAAAAGAAAAAGTAAAACCACACTAGGTCCACACACAATGAATTTTTAAGTAAGTATTTAACATATTGGCTGCAATACTGTGTACTCATATATATCTGGATCTGTACTCATCCGGATATGTAGTCATATATCCGGTATCAGAGTTACAGTGAGGGATCCTATTGGAGGTGAATAATCCTATAAGGTGAACAACACTAAGGCATTATTATCACCCGAATTAAATGCCTATTGGTAATGAAAGAAAAAAAATATATATATTCAAAGTACTAAAATAAAAACAAACAAAAAGGAAAAATTAAATTTAAAAATAAATAAATTTCATTGAAACTTAACAACTAATATCACATAAAATAAAGTTAAAATGTTAAGAAATAAAAGCTAAGACTAGGTTAAAATAAAATGAAACTT
>JAAAKQ030392674.1:0-25281 GCA_010016005.3 Zanna intricata
CACGCTACACATCATTCATCTTCATCCTCTGATGTAATACTTAACTGTGGTTCCGGAGGTTAAAAAAAAAAAAAATTATCCAGCCTACTGAAAGCCTTATTGTATATCATTTACATTTTGGATATTTCACAGTAGGCTTACGCTAATTTAGGAAGTTACGTCAACGAAACATTAACTATATGATGGGAGGATGATGAGCCTTCCATCATTTTTAACATCAGTAGTTCCATCACTTTCACAATTATACATGTATTAAAACTATCAGTAGCAGGGAAATATTAAGTAACTTTAATTGAAATAATAGGGTAATGAAAATTATAATTATTTTAGAAAATAAATATAAAATGAATGTAGAAAAGATAGACGGTGTTAAAGGCTTTTACGAGAAATTCTAGGTACACAATTCGAATTTTGGAATTCTACAACGAGTATGCATGTCAGAAAAGTCTTTATATTGCAGAAGGAAACTAATGGAGCGGGATGTAAGCTTAAAATTACGATCTTTCCAGAAAAGTTTCCTGATTTTAATTTTATAACTTTTTATTTTATTTTTTTTATTTAACATTTTTAATAACTTATAAAAAAATAACATAAATCATTTTTTTTCGAAATTGGTAACTCCATGATCTCGACAAAAGAAATAAAAATGAAATCCTTCGTTAAGAAAAATAATTCATGTCAAACTGAATCCGACCTCTTTATAAAGGGCTATTTTCTTTTTAATAAATGTCTAAATCACTCATCACAGTACAGTACTATGAATTTACTATTTAAATAAGTGGATGGGTGATGGTGTAATCAACCAATTCAGAAGGGCGTATTTTTATCCCTCTCCCTACCACTCTCTCCCTTTTTCGCCTTCTCTCTATTTCTCAAATTGCGTGAATCGACAGAATTTGAGCCTCTTTACAAACATATATGGGCATATACTATTCTTATTTTTATGTACTTTCAGGAATAAACATACCATTTTTAAACTTCGTCCTTATCTGTAGAGCCCCCTGATGTTCTAATCGAGATTTCCCAAAGGTCGGCCCCCCCAAAACGGAACACAATTCAGGTCTAAAAACCCGGGGAGGGAGGGGAGGCGAATAGTCTGGATTCACCCGTACTGATTTGGTATATATTCGGAATAAATCGTAAAAAAATTAGATAAATTTTAAGAGAATTACGATTTAAGAGAGTGTTGTCAACAGCCAAAAATTTATTATAATACCAAAAATTTACCTTATGTAAGCATTCATTTAAAACTTACATTTTTTAAGGGCTTTAGGAACAAAGTTTTGCTGTGTTTCAATATATTCGCTTCATTTTTTCATTGTTGGCCCAGAGCCAGGGCAATCTTAAAAAATATTTGAAAAGTTGTTTAGTGAACAAAAGTTTATTTAACTGAATGAACTTTGTTTAGATATTTAAAATTATTATTTTTTATGATAAAAATGTTGTTTGTTTTCTATATTTAATATATTTTATGTAACAATCTGTTTTTACAAATGTAAAACTATTTACGTAACAAGTTTTGATACAAAATTGAGTCTAAAAAAAAGTTATTATTATTATTTTTTTTGGCATGACTGCTTTGGTCATTAATCCCTTCCACTCAAAAAATAAAGAAAAAAAAGCAACATTTGAGTTACTCTTCAATTATTAACGTTCATTCTTGATTTAAATTCCATCAAATGCAATCTTCTTAATCTTAGTCCTTTATTGTGTCTTATTTACTTCCTTGGCTTTCCTTTCAGCCATCCTTTCTTACATCTTTTCTCCATACTTCTTATGGCCGATGAGGTCTCGAACATGACACCATTCTCCCTCTCAGATACAAGCGATGTTTTACGGCTACATCAGGTGATGACTTTTTAGAAAGTGCGTTTACCATATTTGTTATGAAATCTAAGCATGATGTAATTCCTACTACTACTACATTCTCGACGGCTGAAGCAATTGATTCAATTTCCAGAGGCATTTTAGCGGCGACCGATATATTCTCCCTCTCCTTAGGTGTCCTCTGTGCGTTTAGTGGTTCCAGAGGTGCGTGTTCTATAGAATCTATATCTATCTAATGCTTTCTCTATAACTACCTGCATCTCCACTGGACTAATATCGGACTTCCTGAATTCTTGCCACAAACTCCTTTGGCCTATGACTGGTTGAAGGAGTGATGTTTTTGGTTTTTTCTGATGTCTCCCTATCCTTATACACAACATCACTAGTGGGTTTTATCACCACGGGTTTTGCTGCTACATTCCGTTTAGTAGATTCAGTTCTGGTATCAACAACATCCATCTGGAGATGAGTCTTTACATCTTTAATTGTTTCTTTTCGTTGACTTAATTGAATCTTGGTGTCAATGATGTTCTGTATCATTGTAGCAAGACTAGGAGCAACGGTTGAAAGTAACTGCTCCACGTTGACTTTTGATGACGAAAAGGTAGCAGCTACTTCTAATAAAAAGTTGTAGATCGAGGTGTTCTGTTGTTAACAATTTTCCTCGCTTCAGGATAGCTAACCCTATGCAGGGTTTTAGCCTCCTGAATGGTCGTTTCCAATTTATAGATCGGTCAGTTTCTTGATTGGCATTTATGATGCCCTTTACAGTTAATGCAGACTGGAGGATCTTTTCATGGATCAACCTCATGTTTTTTTTTTTTTTCATTCTACATACGCATATTTCTTGCCCTTCACATCTGGCCGCAGTGTGCTCAAAACGTTAACACTTAAAATATCGCAGGCTGCGGGATTAATGCGCATACATCTAGCCGATATATGCCAGCTCGTACTTTCTGGGAACATCGGGCCTACTGAAGATCAACACACGCGAGGCTGACGGAAGAACTTCAGCATTTCTTCTCATGGTAAACCTGCGGCATTGAATGACTCCTTGACTCGACATCTTTTCTATTATTTCATCTTTCAAGCAATTTAGGAGGTTAGGCCAACTACTCCTTTGGATGAATTAAGAGTACTATGTGGTTGCACAGACAACGAGAACTCTCCGATCTTTTTAGAAATGAAACTTTTTGACTTTTATTATCGTTAATAGTTTCGATATACAGGCTCCCATGAACCGACATACATGGGCGCCTTCGCTACATGCTCACCATCGTAGGGAATATGTTGACAACGGAAGTGTCTCCGTTACACCTGCAATAACATCGACCCTGTCCGTCACATCCCCGGCTCTAAATGTGGTATGATCCATTTCCGGATCATCTATAATCTACATGACCTGAAGGTAGCCGATAAAATTCATTTCGCACTAGTGACCTGAAGTTGGAGATAGGCCAAATAAAAGCTCCCATTTCTGAGGAAAACAGTTGGAACCCCGTTAACCAGCTGTATGTATTGTACGTATGTACATTGTTGCCATCCTGGACGTAGACGTAGATAGTGTGTTCTGGACATGGTGATACCTCAGTTCAGTATTATTATTGTCATTATTATTTTATTTACATTTATTAATCTTTTATCCATAAACCTAAAAAAAATCTGTAAAAAGATATTAAACTTACCTAATTTAACTTAAGAACGTATTTTTAGAGCTATTTTTCATTTTTATGGCAATAAAACTCATTCTCAGAATAATGATTAAGTTGTACGAACTCACTCCCTAGCTATAAGATAGCTAGTTTAAAATTTATAATGTTAAACTTAATATTATAAATATTATTAATTAACTATAGAGCTCTAAAGAAGAAGTAATAACTTCTCATTTACCGTTTGATATGTATACAAATAAATAGTTATTATTTATTTTTCATAAATCTTTTAGTTTCTCGTACAACAAACACAATTATTAAAATTATAATTAATTCTTTAATTGAAAACGTAAAACAATCTAGAAATAAATATAATTTGAAACTAAATTTGATTGTTAAAGAATCATTATTAATAGGTACAAAGGAATTAGGGAAAGTAAAAAATAAAAATAAAAACTATTTTAACAAAATAGTATAAGACAACTGTTTTAGTTAGACCAGTTCGTAAGCCAAAAATATGCTTATTCAGTGCAATCTTGATATAACGTAATAGAAGCAACAAAGAGTTTTAGTTGTTATCACAATATTCTCTTTATAGGGAGAAATAAATACGAACTTTAAAAATCTATTTCGTACACTGGGACAAGAATTTAGATCTTAAGTAACTTAAATCAGCCCATCAGATTGAGGGCTGGCTGGTCTAGTGTATAACACAACATCGCAAATCAGTTGATTTCGAAGTCGAAGTTCTAAGGTACAAATCCTTGTAAAGGTAAGATATTAAAGGTAGGACTTTAATATGGATTTGAATACTAGATCGTGGATACCGGTGTTCTTTGGTGGTTGGGTTTCAATTAACCACACTTCTCAGAAGCGGTCGACCTGAGATTTTACAAGACTACATTTCATTTACATTCGTACACATAATCCTCATTCATCCTCTGAAGTAATACCTTACGATAGTTCCGCAGGCTAAACAGAAAAAGAAAAACAAAATAAACTTAAATCAAAATTAATTATTCTTATTCACACGAAGTTTAAAAAATAAATATTTCTACGATATACTCGAATTTTATCTATCAAAATACATTGTCAAAGTAAACAATGTCATTTTATTAATTATTGATTAAAAAGTAATTAGTAAGTGGTATCTGTTTGAGTTTTGTTTTGTAGTACTTATCTTCAAAACTTATAACTTGTAAATCATTATTTACGTCGTAGCATCGGAAACTCAGAGATTAATATAATACCTTGTAACGCGTGTTCAATTTGAGGGTAGGAATATCTCTGATTTAATTTTACCGTATTTTTTAGTTCCTTCCTCATTATTTTGCAAGAGAACGCTTTCGATTATCATCGACCCCTGCATAAAGATTAAAATTTTTTTTTTTGTAGAGAATGGAGAATACTGAACTGCTTGATCCATTCACTTAATGAAACTTCATCTTCTTCATCATGAATACAGTCCATTTCTGGATTCAGAGCAAGAGGCAGCTTGTGGAAAGTAATATTTTACTGCTGGAATTATATTTTATCTTGCTTTTTGCTATAGGCACACTGTACCATATGAATTAATTTTTTCTGAGACGTAAACATTTCAATAAATCTCAACATTTTCTTTTCTACTAACGTCATATAACTTATGACGCTGATCCATAGGTTGTGTTTTTGTAAAATATATAATCACCGGAAAGAAAAATATTATATTAACATTTGTTAATTCAATGATATCAATATGTACTGTACAGTTATGCATCAGTAACAACAATTTCCCACCAAGTCTTTTCATTTATTTTGAATTTCTTCTTCAAAGATTTCAGAACTCAATCGTGCTGATTTGTTACTTCCACACTTTATTGGTACATTTTGTTTTAAAACATCTCGGATTCCTTGACCTACCGATTATTACTGTAGATGCAGAAATTGTATATATACTCCAATTTTAATTTTTATAAAATAAAAACTTTCCAGCCGATTTCAAAATAATTCACAACACCTTTTTAGTAATTTTGTTCTATATTAAATTAATAAAGTTTAAATAATTTCAGTGATAGTATTTGATAATTTTGAAAAAATTTTAATTTTGTTGTATTAGAAACGCTGAATGTAGGCTTTTTTTACTTAATATCATTTTAAAATTAATTATCGTTATCAGTCTAACTGTTATCTACATATGTCATTTGTTCTACGTTATGGGACTTAAAGTTAGTTACTTAAATTTCAAGTAATAGGTAATGACTTAAATTTCAAGTAATAGATAACGACTTGAATTTCTCATTTTATTTCCCACTTTTTAACTACACATTTAATTGAGTATTAAATTTTTTTAATTAATTAAAGGACTAATGTTTTTTCCATCAGCTTCTTTTTTAATATCTTCTTTTTTTTAATATCAAGCTACCGAAGTCAAATTAAAGGAAAGAAGGCTCAGAAAATTGTAATTTTACATTCTCACCAGAAGATACTTTTAAAAATGATTAAAAGATATGTTTAATCCATTAAACAAGGAAAAAAATTAAAAGATGGTTTGACTTGTTTTGAAATCGGTTTGATAGTTTTCATTTCGTAAAGCTTAAAACTCTTATACCTATAATTTCTGTGGCTACTTTTAGAATTGAAAATAAGACGAAAGCCAGAATAACTAGAATTTTGGTGTATATAGATAATGCGCAGATAACATTATAAACGCGAAATCTAATCATTCTCGGGAACATAAATTAGCTGCGATTAGACATATGTTCAACAGAATGATCAGATTGAACGATCGTTAAGTGGAAACGGATCAGATCCACGTTAAGTGGAATATAAAAAATAACTGGATATTATCTTTCAAATAGCGGCGGGTAATGATTATGAAAAATAAATAGTAAGGGAACTATTTTTAAAGACAGAAAAGCAAAAAAAGAACGATAAAAAGCCAAAAGGAAAGTGAGAAAAATTTACATTGATATGAAAAGAAATATATAAACTAAAGGACTTCTTTAATAAATATAACATTAATCACAAAATAAGACCATCAGGAATACATTTAAAAATAATACAGACCAAAAAGACAATTACAGCAAAAATGTAGTATACCAAATAGAATGTGATTGTAATCCAACGTATATAGGACAAACGGGGCAAAATTTAAAACACGATTCTGGAACATATAAAAAGGTTATATAAATACGAGAAAAAAAAATTCAAATTATACGGAAAATTTGATAGAAAAAGGACATGTTCCAATAAAATTCTAAAATCTATGAAAATATTACATTATGCGAAAAAAGGGAAAATGTTTAAATATTTTAGAAAACATGGAAATATTCCAGGTAAAAGTAAAAGGACAAAATACATAATTATTAATGTATAAATAAACACTTTGATGAAATGTTTAAAAATTTTTAATTGTTAGAAAAAAATATATAATCACAAGGATTAGTCTCAAAAGACTGTAAAACCGTTAGAGCGGATTGGACAAGCAGAAGAGGTTGTTACGGATGAGGAGTCGGAGGAACGAAATATTCCACGATCGCAACTCAGAAAGATAAGTGCTAAAAGTTGCTTTGAGAATGAAGGTACTCCAAAATGCGTCAACTACAAATGTTACAATGACATTCACGAAAAGGCAGAAAGTAACAATGAAATCAATAAAGGAGAGATAAATAACAACGCCCTCCTGGCTAACGAATATTATTTAAATTCAACTAACTCAAGAATTTCAATTTATCTTGCTTTATTTACCTCTGTTGAAGAAACTTTGTTCGCTGTAGATGAAAGAAATGCTGATTTCTGTAGAGTATCTACTTGTAACTGAAGAAGAAAGTTAATAACTGATCATAAAAACGAAGCTGAAATTTTTTTGTGCTTGACAGATCGGAATCTGTCAAACAACACTTGCGATTCTAAAATACCACATTTCTATCCTTAAAAATAAATAGGACCATTTTTATAATACAAACTACTAAAACTTGTTTTGGATTATTAACTGTCATTTTAAAATAGAATTGAAACTTAATGGAATATTGTGTTTAGAATAATTTGACGATTTAAAGTTTTTCAATCCTGTATCTATAATAAAGGTGTCCCATTCAGGATAAACATCCACGCAACCACTCTCGGACTTGGTAAAACACTCGGGATTGGGATCGGTACTGAATAAATGACAGTTGCTTTAATTATTATAAAATAAAGTTACTTATTTTGTAATAATTATTTACAATTGGCCTTCTACAGACTCTGAAACCGTAAGTAAATTGTTTGATTAAGTTAGCTGGTATAAATACATTAATGTTTAACACTAACCATCAATGTTAATTTTGGTATTTGGTTCTAATCTCGCCTCAACTTCAAGAAAACAGTTTAAAACTGAAAATGTGGAAAGTTGAGTCTTATAAAAAGTGGAAGAAAAAAATATATCTCAGGAAAGATAGATATAGCAAAAATCTTTCAACATCTTAGAAATATCACTAAATTGAACAAAATTTTGACAAATAAATGTCTAATGTTCTTATGATAACATTTCTCTAAAAGATTTTTACTAAAATTAAAACTCTAAAAGGCCGCCAGAGGTTCCCTGTGTCCCTAAAGTTTTTCAGTAATGAATTTTCTCCATAGTCCATTTTTTAAAACATACTTATTTACGGATATTTTTTAATCTTTTCTTTCTTAAAAATTGTTTTTATGCCATTTGCCGAGCAATGTTAGGCCATTTCCAATTTCTGTGGTTTTTGTTTGTATAACTATCCAAGTACTACATTTTATCTTAACCTTTTTTTCAGTTTACTCTACTGCAGTAAAATTTTGCAAAAACGATTTTAAGGTCAGTTTTTTTTAAGGTATACTTGAAAGTATTCAGTATAAAAATAGCAATCAACAAAAAAGAAAAAGCGGGCGAAACCTGCGTCTTTTATGCAAAAGAAATATTGAGAAACTATATAAAAAGACTATCATCAAGTGTGATCGCTGGAAAGCTATTTTTTTATTTTTAATAAATTTTTGCTGAAATGTTTTCCTTCTTTCTCACAATCATTGTTATAGGCCCTGTACAATCCAGCAATTGTTTTACCTCCTTCTATGTACAGTTTGTCACTATTTGCTCTAATGTACTGACTTTCTATTTCTTGAATTAGTGAAATATGAGCACGAATACCATTTTTAATTTCCTATGCCACCTGCCCTTTATTGTTGTGTTTTCCTGTACAGTCGTCCCCATGAAACCAACCTATACTTTTACTAATAACTGTACGAATACATCTATTTACTGTTTCTAAAGCGGCTAAAAAAAAAAATATTTACTTACTCGAAGTTTTTTTTTCATTATTATTGAGAAAGTAAAATGCCTTATTAGGTTTACGAAGGTTAGATTTAGCATTATCTAGTATTAGGGACCTATACTTAGGACAAATTTCAGTTAAGCTATTTAAAATAAACTGTTTGTTTGTTTATATCTTCTAGGGCCCAGTACTTATTAAATAAAGACTGTCTCTCTTCGACAGAAAACTTATTGCTACAATCTAATTTACATTTTGTATTACAAGGAGGACGTATTTCTCGCCCTGGAATGGTTATTCCTTTCTTTAATGTTTGGTAGGACTTCCCAGTACTTCGTAACAGTTTTGACTGATTTCGTTTCCAGTACGCAGGATATGCTTGCTTCTTTCTGATTTTTTTTTTTTACTATTTCCTTATTGCTGGAGGCTATGGTTGAAGAGGTACCGGGTTTATTGTTACACTTCGTACGTTTTCGTTTTTTGGGAATTTCAATTGCTGTAGAATCAGAAGAACTTATGAGATCAAAATCATGAATGAAATCAGCATCCGCATCTGTGTCATCAGCAGGCTCCGAAGATTCAGAGCTTGATGCAATTTCTGCAGATGATGAAGAAGCATTATAAAGAGTAAATTGTAGTGGTCACAGACAACTAGGTTAACTAAAACCACAGTTTCAAAAAAATTATAAAGTGGCACAAATTTAAAACACGTGTTACAAAAGAATTATATTTAAGCAGCAAAAACGACACAATTTAGTAATATGCCGTTTAAAGAATAATAATACACATAAAGTTTTGAGCAGCAACAGTGGCACAACCAGACTTATGTCTACACAGTCGGCGAAACGACACATCACATAACATCAACAAACTAAACAAACTAAAACATATGTCAGTACTGATGCATGATAAAGTCCACTTTAGGCAAAATGCAATTATGACACAAATGCCATCCCTCGGAACTTTTAGTAACTACACTTATGCCAACACTACAGTTAGATAGAGGCTCATATTTAGTGACTGTTGGATGACCTAACTCAATTTCGTGAGGAACTCGGCGCTACGCAGTGACGCCGGTCTGCAGACGGTCTGCGAAGTTGGGCTGGAGCAGTCGAGGAGGTTCTTCGCTGGGATGGCCTCGTCGGAGTTCCAGCACATCAGGGACCTCTGCTGGAAGGACCCACAACCGCCGATCATCAAGAAGCGCCCCCACGCGGTTCTGGACGAACCGCCGTGAAGCCGTCCGGGATAGACGCCAGTCACCACAAGGAGGATATAGGTATACCCCTCTTTTTGTTTGATTTCAGATACCAAGGCATACGACGACAAATGAAGAAACCTGCTCTCTCGGCAGCTTAGTTCTTCTCAGAACTAGAAGAAAAGCGGCTAATTAATGAGATTATCAAGAGAAGAAAGAGATTTGGTCTACGAAGAGAAGCTAGCCATCGCTCAACGCCATATCGGGTAATGAGGGCCACCGCTCTCATTGGCCCCAACGGATAACTCTTCCTGCTTTGTTTCTTTTGTTTCAGTAGAAAAGCAGAGAACAGCGTGGATGGCAATGTCCCCCCAAACCCCCCTCGCGGCCCCTGTTGTAATGAATGAAGTTGAAGTTGATGTGCCTGCTCTCTCGCCCACAGTTTAACTTTGTTAATGGGAGGCGATCTTTTTCTAAATTGTCATTACCGGCGCTCGGGCGCCCTGAAACTAACCCCGCGCACACACTCAGCTATCCTTCTCCTTAGAAATGTGTGCGATAAGTCTTATTAATTAAATTTCATATTATAACTAAAAGCCAACCGCACCAGAATTCGGTGGTATCCTGTTAGAAATCCCATTCCTATTCACCTTTCCTTCCTTTGGAAGAAAGAAGAATCCCCGAGTGATGAAGAAAGAAGATACGGAAGAAAGAAGATTATAAATCGACGGTCAGTCGAATTTGAAGAATTTGAAGAATATGTTTTCAAAACCAAGGGAGACAGATGCCAACAAGACGAGGAAGACACCTTTAAATCATCCTTGTCCTACTCCCGACCGGGCTAATTTCGGGGCTGAACGCCCCGCAGCTGCCCAGCCAAAAATCGTGGCTCCGGAAAGCCATATGTTTTAAGATAGGCCCCGAAATCGCCTCCGATGCCTTCTCTTGCGGAAGAGCGTCCCCTTTATGAATTAATAAGGGATTCCAATCGAACAAAACCCTCCAAGGGATCGGAACGCAATCCAAACTTCTTAACGAACTCAAGCCATCTTATTTATGTATAACCACCAGATAATTAGAATGACCCAGCAGCCAACAAGGGCGCAAGCCCGTATACTGCAATTGATAAGAGGGTACTGCACCCTCCGATATCCTTGCGTTCCGTTCCGTTCCTAACTCAATTTTCGAATTATTTGAGTTGTGCCATTATTGCACACAATGAGCGATATGAATCACAGCTTTATGAAAATCCCTTAAACGATGATAACAAGAAATAAACAAAAGGTATTTTCAAAACGTCTATGTAAGCAAATTTTTTTAGAAAAGAAATTCTACTCAAGTTTTTTGGAAGAATCACCTACTACAGCATCAGTAGGAGAATTTTTAATAAAGTAAAATTAAGAATTATTGAATACTTTTTAATTTGTTAAAGATTAAGATTAAACATATATAAAAAATGTAAATTGAATTGTTCAACTCCTTCTTTTATGAATCCGATTAAAACCCGTCACTTATGAAACCGTTTTAATTTGATCCCTTTAAAACATCTTAGAGATCAACCTATCAGCCTAAAATAAAAGATTACGCTACAATTACTTACAATAAATATTTTAGCGTAAGGTAAATAATGTAAGTTAAAAATATAAAATTAAAATTAATTAAACGACATTTATGACAAAGGCAGCAGAATGATGGTTGATACACCGAGTATCCTGGGTTTGATTCCCTACTAGTATCTGTAAATTCTTATTTCTTAACATCGTCGCTAATGATCGTAGAAGTTGATGTTTGATATTATTAAACCTTGTTAGATTTTTAAACCTTTACTTGCATATATATTATCATTTAACATACTCAAACATAACAAAGTTTAAGTTTATTTTAATATTTTCAACAGGTTTTTAATTCTACAATTTTGTTATTCTTAAAATATTTTTTTAAAGCCTAAAAGTTTTGTTACTGTTTTTATTACTAACTTAAAATTATTATTACACAATATTTTAAGTGGCCTTCGTAAAATTCATTTCATATACTTAATAAAATCATTATAAACCAGTGATAAAGACTTAATAAAATAAAAATGTTATAATTTTAAGATACACAATAAGCGAACTCTATTAGTCTAGAAATACCTAGAAATAGTTATTTGTTTTGTTTACTCAGATAACGAATAAATAGAATCTTTCTTTTATCTTTACTGAAATTTTACATAAAATGTATTGTAATTTATCAGCCATACACAACACGCACACGCGTTGGCGTGTTCACATACACACATGCGCGCGCGCGTTCTCTTTTTTACTGACGACTGTTTTACAAACACTTGGAATGTTTCGTAAGAATTATGCAAATATGCATTGCTCCATATGTAAGGAGACCGTTTCTTCGTTCGAAAGAAAGAAAATTTTAAAGATGATATTGATATTATCAACTACAAATATATTTTTTTTAATTGAAATTAAAACTTTAATTTGATAAAAATGAAAGAATTTGTAATTCTCATTTCTGAACATATATTTGTTACCTAGTTATCACTACAAAAATTAATAATAATATGAACAAAATTCTATTTATTTATTTATTTTATTTCCTCAGTTGTTCTTATTTCCATCTTTCTTGGGTCCAAACGCTAAAAATATTTAACTTCTCAGTAGTTATTCCCTTAAAAGATCGTTTCCTCTCCACTGCAGTCATCACTACTCTATTATCGGTATAATCATCTACTACTCTCCGACGTGTTATACAGTTTATATAGCTAAATTTATTTACGATACTGTGTTTAGTAATACTTACATTAGTAATAAGCATTTAATACTGAAGGTGCACATTAAATAAATAAGTATTAACAAGAATAAAAATGAACAAATATTTCATATTTTTAAAACACTCATTCAGTCAGTAGTTTGAATGAGTGTTTTATATTAAAATTGAAATTGTTTATTTATGCGATACAGTGAATATTTAACAAGTTTTTAGTGTTAGTACTTGATAACTTTCATTAGATCTGTAGGTTTTACCGATTATATGGTAGCTGTATCGAAAAAAGAAAACGGTGTGTAACTTTTTCAAAAAATACAGTCCTAAAATTACACGTATCCTCGGAAAAAAAGATCGATATTTCAAAAAAAAATTTATATAAATTTATTGATAAAAATGTTAAATAGAAGATTACAAAATATATATATATTAATGATAAGTAATGATAATATAATATATATTAATGATGCCTGTTAGTTACGATTTTAAAAAAATGTATTCCTGTACAAGTTGATAAAAAATAATAATAGTCAAAACAATACTGACTTAACAAAAAAATTTAACGCAGCAAATTTGATATGTAGTACTTTATTTTGTCGGAGGAGGGGAAACCTTTAGAGACACCAGGTGGTCTCATATTTTATACTGGTGTAGGATTCTTCCTTGCGGGCTTATCCTAAAACCCCTCCTCCCCTACAACATGG
Source organism: Zanna intricata (assembly GCA_010016005.3). Taxonomy (NCBI): domain Eukaryota; kingdom Metazoa; phylum Arthropoda; class Insecta; order Hemiptera; family Fulgoridae; genus Zanna; species Zanna intricata. The sequence goes on from JAAAKQ030392674.1 coordinate 13,394, forward strand.
GATGTTGGGCTTACCATGGTATTACCACAGCACCATGTGGCTTGCCTTAATCTGCGTCTTCACTGCTGGTCTCACACATCAAACTTGATGGGATCCTCGTTTTTTGTTTTTTAATTTTGAGCTCTTGAGGTCGGGGACGTGTTCCATAGAAGACTCAGAGGTAGTTATTCACCCCTGAACATCATCCACCAAATTGTTGTGGATGATCTTAACCAGCATTGTGGACAATGATGTTCTCTGGGGTAAGCACGCATCTCCCCTGCATGCTTCCTTTCGATGTAAGATCGATCGCACACGAACACTGTGTGTTTCACTGTGTCTTTCTTCCCGTAGAAATCGCAATCCGCGTAGGATCTCAGCGTCCGCACGCACAATAAGCCTTGAAACATCTTGACTGGTAAGGAACTGGGTCTACTCGTACCCTAGTTCCTTCTGTTTTCGGCACAGCCATGTCTGGAGGTCTGAGATCAATCTGTAGGTCGATCTGCCTTTTGTCGATTAATCCTACCTCTCCTGCATTCCGCCTTATCCACTCCACTGTACATCTTCATGGACTTCATTGTAATGGCTGCGCGCAGTCCAGCCACTACGCCGGCGGCATCGCCTGAAATGGTCCTGTATCCGCAGCACATCAAAAGGGAGACAGCCCTGAGCACCTTGCTAAGAATTGCACGTACTCTCCCACTCTGTAGAGCGATGGACCAGATTGGGGCACCATACAGTATTCTTGAAATCACCTCCTAAGACAAAACCCTCTTCTTCTATGTGAGAGGATCCCCGATGTTGGCCATTATTCGACCTATCGCGATGCCCGTTTTTTCGGTTTCGACCGACACTTTTTCTAGGTGTCTCGACTTGGCGTTCTTATCTACTCCCACCCTGTGATATTTCACTGAGATGAAGGGTAGGTTGGCAATGTAGGGTGATGCGTTGTGAAACTATTAAAACTCGATATTATACTACTGCAGGGATAGGGTGGGTTACCGTAGTACTGACCTAAGTCAAATAGGAGTCAGCTTTCGCCTAACCCAGACCACGACCACTTGGGACTTCTCCGGCGAAAGTTGAGGCCCGATTTCCCGCAGAAGCGAAAAATAACGTTTATTGCCTTGTTCCCAGTGTCTGTCACAGCCCGTTCCAACTAGCCAACGAGTTGCAAGTCGTTGGCGAATCCGGTAATAACTGCCCAACGGGAAGTGGGACGGATAGAACTTCGTCATACGTGATATTTCAGAGTTGTCTCCAACATTGGACTCTGTAGAACACCACAACTCATCCTGATCCGTACCTCTTCCTCGACAGAAATACTCGTTGCCGATCTTTCGGAGAGGTAACTGGATTATTTTCCTTGTGTATGGACTGATTTCACGATTCTTCAATTTCCGGAATATCATGCCTCTAGGTACACTGATAAATACGTTTTTTTACATCAAAGAAATCACCGCTGGAATGAAACGCGTACGCCTTAAGCCCGATTTGGTTTCCCGGACATTAATCATCACTGTAGATATGACATCTACAGTTGACCTGCCTTTACGGAAGTCAAATTGAAGGACACTCCCAGAACAACCCGTCCAAGCCAAGGCTCTAATTACCGCGCTTGATATTACAAGTGGCCATCAGGAGCTCTTGTGGTGACGAGTGGGACGTCAACGGCAGCTATTTCCTCGCGGTTCGTCTCACCGCATCTAGGAAAAGAGCATCCTCACAACTCAATAGGGCAGCCCTACCAAGTACGGAAAGACGCCTATCAAATGTTCTGGTAACAATTTTGTACCCGTCTACTCAGATATCCTTGGCTAGGGTATCGCAAGGTTCCCTCCACTTTTGTAATTTGTTCCTCGAGATCTCCTGCTTCAGAACCTGCCTAGTTCTTTTGAGCTCGTCCCGCCAATGGCTACGGAGTTCGAAATCATCTGTCCTATTGGCCCTCTGTAATTTTCATCTGGCGTTCATCCAAGATCGTTTTGACCTATCTACTTCGGCAGTCCACCAATAGGCCCGTTTCTTATGGCGGCCTGCCTGACCGCTTGGTTGAGTCTCCATCAAAATATCAGCTACGATGCCCGAGAGACTCTCAGAGTCCGTTAGGTCGACATCGCCGTGACGCTCCAAGAATTTGGCCTGAAAAGAAGCTAGAACTTCGTTACTGATTACAGGACGAGAGGTCTTCTGCTGCCCCTTTCGAAAGTACTGATAGCATACAGAATCGTATTGTGATCTGATATCGATTCGTTCTCCAGGACTTCTCACTCATAGTTAACACCTGGTCACTTGGATCTCAAGAATGTTAGATAAATGTAGGAGGCGGACTACCTCTGCTGAAAGCAGGGTTGTCACCTTGACTAAGGCAAGTGAACCACCGCGGTCATTCACCATTCCGTTCCACATCGTTGATTTGTAGCACTGTTTTAAGGATATCCAACTTTTCCGCAAAAAAATTAATTGTTAAAAGATTTGTAATTATGTTATCTTAAAACTTACAGAAAAAGCAAGCAGAATTCAGATACGAAGAAAACGCATTGTTTTAAAAATGCTTACTCAGATTTTTCTAACCTAAAAACTGTATCGGAGGACATCAATAACACCGTATAACCTGATCTTCAGTCTTCAGAAGAATAGTCTTTGAATGAAATGTACTAGGAATTCTACGCATCAGGTTGATGGAATTTCAGTTACTCTGTGAGTAACAGTTTCATTATATACATTTAACCACTATTAGTAAATGATTCTCTTTTTATTTAATCTCGTGGGTAACTACTTACTGATGCCTTATTTAAATTTATTGTAAATTATGTATCAAATATACGGTAAATTTTTATACCCCACAAATAAGAAATTTGTTGTAGTAGCTTTTCTACTTTTCACCGGGAAATGTTTTGTTTAAATCTCTTCTAGATTGGTACTATTACACGCACCAAAAAAAACCAGATGATTTTTCTGATTTGAATCATAAGTTGCCTAACTACATAAATGAATCGGTTTCTTAAGTTACCTTCTGTTACCGGATGTTACGATTATTCCACAATGCGCAGTAAAGTGTTATCGGTCTAGCAAAAATGTTAATGATAATCAAATTTTGAGAAACCTATTACTGACCTTTATTCTCAGATCATACGTATAAATCATACATGAGACCGTGAAAAATTCAATAACATATAGTCAAAATATTCTGAGTAGTTGTTTTAAACTTAAACTAAAACATTAACCACTTGATGAAATAATGAGAGTGGCAACTATGAATATATATATATTTGGGCCTAGGTATGCTATAAAGACTAAACCATCATTCTATAATTTTTGAGAAAATACCCTTTAATGTTAATAATTAATTTTCATATCCGTATGATAGTGGAAACTAACAGCAAAAGTTCAAAAGTTAAAAATTTATTTTTTTTATGAAGTATTATCATCAAAAAAATTGAAAACATGAATTTTCTTTAAAATGTATTGGTTAACAGGTTTAAAAAAAAAAACAAAACATTACAACTATAAAAACGTAATACAGAGAGGTACAGCTTAATAAAATGAGTGAAACCACAACTTCCTTGATAAAAACGTATAATATGATATTTTTATTTTTACCAACTTATTATTATAAAAATTATCAGAAATACGTATTAAAAGTATGTAAATTCAAAATTAAATTTGTTTAGAAAAAAATCAAAATATTTTATCTAAAGCATTAAAATTAAACGCCTAGAAATAACTGTCAATACAAACGCCTCCATTTTTTATTAAAATTGAATAATAATAAATTTTGAAAACTGAATAAGTTAAAAAATTAAAAATTTAAATATTTCAAAATTCAAACATAAAATAATTTGCAGAATTTTTAGCTAACCAGTGGCATAAATGAAATAGTAAAATTGTAAATGAACAGTATTTCTTATAATAACCTCCATGATTATGAAATAAATATTTTTATTTGAATAAAATAATGATAATAAAACACGTTTTTTTTTTTTTAAGTAAAAAAAACCAATACTTATAAAAACTAAAATTATTCTGTAAAACAATTTAAAGAAAGTAGTACCAATTTGGTAATTTAGAGAAAAAATTTCACTCTTTTGAAAGAAAAATTAAAATATTTTCTTACAAAAAGGTATAATTCTGAGTAATAAATTAATAGTTCATCTTCACATTCAACATTGAAATCAAAAAGTATATTGAAACCTTTGAATCATTTGTAAAAATTCATTCTTCTTTTAACGTCCCTAAAATTTTTAAAAGTATTCTGTATCACTCTGGAATGAGATGAGTGTCATTATTTCTAACAAATCTTTAATTTTTACTTTTGACAAGATTTTTCCGATAGGCTACAGCTCAGTCAATTTAATACGAGCTAATTTTATCATTTTCGTAAAAATCTTTTACGAATGTTTACTTTTTGAAATCCTCATTGTTTGTCAGAAATTCTTAAAAAAAGTTTCGATATCACCAATTTTATTTCATAGCTTTTCAATCAGTTCAGTTTGTTGTATTCTGTATCGTTATTTCTATTTTAAACAGCTTGAATCATTGGCGGTACGGATACAAATTATGATGAATTTATTGTATTTTGATTAATATTATTGATATAGTCGATGATTGATATAGTATTGATATAGTCGATATCAATACACAGAGTGATTCAGGAGGAAAGAAAAATAATTTTGAAACTGATTGTAGAAATTGAACAAAGCAAAAATTTTCATAATAAACATATGTCCGAAAACGCTTTGTCATCGAGTTACGACTAGCAAAAAAATTTACCTGGATTTCATTTCCGCGGTGAAATGATTCACACTGAAATTTTTAAGGCGTTATAAAAGGGGTAAACTTGATAGTTTTTTTTATGTTTTTTGACCTGAAAAATCAAATAAAACAGATCGCAGAACAGTATTTTCCAATAATTTTCATGTTATCTAACGTAAAAAAAAATCGGTGACGAAAAACTGATTTCTTTTAGGTTTGAAGTACAAAAATGTTGTTAAATAACTATTAAGTGAATAAATTTGTAATTAAAACTTGCAGAGAATATAATTCTGAGAAAATTTATTTAATAAAGTCAATGAGAAAAAAAAAATAAACCTTTATTGAAAAATTAGGTTGGCAATACATCTGTATGCTTTGAAATTAATTTAAATACAACTCGCTCTTGTAAAATTGTGATTACGAGTTAATAATAAACGTCAGACGATTTCTTGTTTTTAACATCATTTTGATTGAGTTTAATTATATTTTGAGAATCAAGTTATGTAGGTTTTTGTGCTTGCTACACAAACACTACATAACTTGATGAACACTACAATTTTACATTTGATTTTTTAATTGAGGTTGGCTTTAGGTCAGCTGGTCACCACTTCGGTTCATACTTTTGGACGTAGTTACTTTTACCTATAATGGAGAAATAACACATATAAGAAAATACAAATGGAATTCACATCGGTGGTCTGAAAAACCCACATACTGCAGTTCAATAAAAATTCTAGCAATCGTTTTCGATGAATTTTTAGTTGGCATGATCAATTGATGTGACAACCAATTAACAGGCCCTTTCATTAAAGAAAATCATGTTATGGAGAGATATTATCTAGAATTTTTAAATAATGAATTTCTTACAGTGCTTGAAAATTTTTCCTTTGCGAAACGAAATGAAATGAATTATTGTTCTTCAAACCTAAAAAAAAAACAACTATTTATCGTCTGCGAAGTTTTCTGTTTCACGTTATATTTTGAAAATACGTAGATGCAGCTTCCTGGGACCTGTTTTATTCGACTTTTTAGGTCAAAAAATATAATAAACCATTACGTTTACTCCTTATATAACGCCTTAAAAATTTCAGTATGAATTCATTTCATCGGGGAACTGAAATCCGGTGAATTTTTCTCTAACCGTAACTCGAAAACACAGCATTTTTGGACGTACATTTATATATTTTATTTCCTTATTCCACGCTCTATTATAATATGATTCCAAATTATAATTACATATAGTACTGGTATAAACTGATCAACATTTTGCTCGACTCTTTTTTAAGTTCAATGCTCTCTAGTATTCTAGAGTATATTTAGAGTTCTAATCGTAATCTGTAATTCTTTTGTCAAAACAAGACCTAATAGGTTTTTAAAACGCAACGGTTGACTCAATTTTTAAAACGGATTTAATTGTACATTTTTTCTTAATATATATATATATATATATATGTGTGTGTGTTTGTTTGTGTGTGTGTGTGTGTTTGTGCGCGCGCGCGCGCGCGTACAAATATACTTGGTTATATTTTAATGCTCTTTTTATTGGTCTGTTTTGAACAAAGTTTTTCCAGGAAAAGGTACAGTATTTCAAACTGATTTTCAAATCCGATGTGTTTTTTTTTTTGAGCGAACTAACATCTTTCAGGGAGTTAATGACGTTTTATAAAGTTATTGCATAGCACTTCTCCCTCCACCACTCCATTCGGTCGCTCTAGCACATAAGACCGAATGTGGGCCACGAAGGGCTACTGTACCTCAAACAGTATAAGCGACCAATCCTAAATAGCTTTGGAGCTAAACTAAATTGCGTGAATGGACTAAGAGTGGCGGCGGACAACATCACTCGCTTAGTGTCCCACCGTTCATTTGTGATATATTAAACTAAATGGGTAGGCGCACCCCGTCTATACTAAAATAGATGACTAAATTTCATCAACTTAAATTTAAAAGACAGAAATTCGCTGCCTCGCCAATGTCGCTGTATGTTAACAAGTACATGTTTTACAGCGCTTGGAGCTATAACTGGCTGGTAGCCAGCTAGTTCCCAATAGTGGCTTCCTACCGCAACGTAGTAGGAGTCGTATCCCTTAGTGAACTACTCTGATGACAGTTGAACATAGCAACCGCATCAAGGAACTCCTTCACAGTCCGACAATGTGGCTCCTGCCACATCAACTCGCCGTTAGTGAGCGGCCAATTTCCCCCTTGACCTCTAAGTTCCAGGATGGCCTGAGCTCTGCTCCCCCACCAAGAGCGGAGCAGTCCAGTATCATATATTCGTTCGACTGGACCTCCCCGTAGACACACAGCTCATCAGTTTTCAGGCGGAAACTGAACAACAGATATTGGTTCAAACTGACTTGGTTGGTGAGCACTTGGGTTCCCGTTGCTCTTAAAAATGAATCAGAGGCGTACCATTCCCCGAAGTCCTGTATAAACCTATATAAGAACCTTCCCTTAGTCGGGGTGTTCCATTCTTGCCGCTATGATTTCATCGCGAGGCCGTTAAGCCTCTTTAGCAGGCGGAAGATGGGCAACTGTTCGAAATTTAGATCCGGTACATTGTGATTACCGTTCCGCTGCATGCTCTTTTATAAGTTTTGTCTTATAAATGTAAAATGCGTATATTGTTAAGTATTTGAATATCTCCTTGCGTGACTACTTAAGTATGAAGTGGTATATTACCATTAATTTCATACGTTATATTAGTTTCATACGTTCTCACGTGACGCTATTACAAACAACTTTCGGAATTATATATAAGATACCATTAATAACGGTAATTGAATGATTGCGATTTATTTATCTTATTCACTGATTAAAATAAATTCATTTATTTTTAAATGAAGGATAAACTACTGTGCCGTAGGTTAAAAACGTATATTATAATACATTTAAAATTAGATATCAAAAATGAAGTAAAGGTTCGTTTTCTGATTATCTGATTTTTGGAGTGACTGGTTTGGAATAACAGATGGCAGACGGTTGTGAGTTGTGATACACCTCCTTCACCCAACCGATTCCTCTCTTAAATACGGAGAATCCGGCAACATTGTGATCCCTTCCCCACATCGGATATAAAGTTCACTGTAAAATGTAGAAAAAAGTATTTTAAAAAATTAATCCTTTTAATTTTATATGAATATTTAATTTGTTACATTTTTAAGTAAACGATTAAACTATGTCGTATAAGAATTGCATTTATGAAATTTTTAAGAATTCATATAAAAACGCGAAAAATAAAGAAGTATAAAATTTAAACCTTTAAAACCTTGTAAATATATTTAAAAAAAACTATAACAATCTTTGAAATTTTAATGGATTTATTCAATACTGTTTTACAAGATTTTGATGGTTATAATATTTTATATTATAGCTAAAGTCATTATAAAACCTTTGCTGTCTGATGACTTTAGAAAGTTTTCAGTTTTATAATAGTGATAACTGAAAAAATAGCTATAATTAAGATATAATTTTTGCAAGGGACATATATACTTTAATATTAATATTTAATAACTTTACATATGCTCAATATTAATTAATTAATTTTTTTATTCCTATTTTCTCAAAAATTTGGTATTTAAAAATTTCTTTGTTGAAAATCTTCCATTTCTTAAGGAAAATGAATATTTTCTTAATATTCTACGTAGTAGGCCTTGATGATAAAATGAAGCAATGATACATTTTTTATTTAATATTTCATCTCAGACATTAAATAGAATGAATGTAATGTGTTATGCTAACGCCCCTTTGCGAGGACTGTATACAGATAATATTCAATGTATTTTTTTTTAATAAATAAACTTATTATTTTTTAATAACGTTTAATATAATTGATGTAAGTCAGCGAAAAAATAAAAAAATTCATCATTAATAGTCAACCGTAAAAAATTCAAAATTATTATGGTGTCATAAAATCTAAGTTCTTTGGCATCAGGCTTCCTGATTAATCTCTTTATTAAATTACGTATTAATAAAAAAAAAAATTGTAATTTTATTAAAAATTAGCAAAATTATGCTTTCTTATAATTTTAATTCATTTATAACATTAATTTAGCAAGTTTAATTATGATAATAAAACTTCGTACGACTGAATGAATTATTCTTGCAAACGATTATTTATTTATTTAGTTATACTTTTATTTACTTTACCGATAAGTGTGTTACGTTACTAAAATTAAGCTTATAACTATAGAAAACCGGTATTACTGGTTTTTAACTTTGTTATAGTATAACCCGATTGTTAGACATTTGTTTTTAAAGTATAAGAGATCACGTCACTGGTTACCAAGATGCCACTTTGAAAATATGCCAGTAAAACACATTTCAATTAATGAATAAATATACAATTTTATTCATTCTAAAACGTTCTAATAATTTTCTTTATTTATTTGAAACAAATATTGGAATTCCCTATGACAATTTTTCTTTTATTCTAATAAGGAAAAAATTTAATTTCTTCAAAAACTACATTTTACATAAATAATTTTTTGATGAATAATGAATGGTAACGTCAACAATATATTTTTAAAGAAATTCCATAATTAACTTTGTACACCACTAATGAGATAAAAATATCTTATTTACTAATAACTAAATTACAATTATATTGTGTAATTACATAACAATTAATTCAAATGGTGAAGTAAGTTGAAACAATAAAATTTCCTGGTAAGTATAAAATTACAGAAAGTAAAATGTTAAATTAATGCAGATACTTAAGTAGTATTGCTGATTTGCTATAAAGTTTCAATTTAATGAATAAATCAAATTTAAGCGGAGTTACATATAATATGTAGAGATACAATAACAATTAATTAATCCCTTCGTAAAATAAATATGAAAATTAAAAGCTATTAATTAAATAAATAAGAGTGCAGCCGTGAAAAAATTAATTAATTAATTATACACACAAATGAAATGATTGCGTTTAAAAATAGATAAATAAATTACTTAATGATTACATTAACGAAAAAAATAACTAATACATTTCAAAAAAGTCTACTTTAGTTAAATGAATATATCTTTGCAAATAGAAATAACTAGAAATAGTAATAAAACAAATCAACAATATATTCTGTGGGGTGTCAAATTCAATTAAAAAAATTATTTGGTAATTAATGTTCACTTACAAGAATCTGTCATTTAAAACAAAGGAGAACATCATTTTTAAAATATATAAATAGAATGATTAATATTTTTGCTAGCTGCTGCAATGCAAGGAAAAAATGTACTTTCTGATCATTAAATAAGAAACAAACTCCTGGGCTGATCACCATAAATAATTAATTACAAGTAAGATAACTCGCCTTGATTAAGGAAACCATCTTTCAGTTAGTTTTAATTTCTTAATATTGTGGTTATTAAAAAGGAAGTTATTAGAAAACTTGGAGCAGAGAAAAATAACTTTTTTTACCATAACAGTAAAAAATAATCCCAAGTTTATTGCGTATTACAATAAGGAAGGTAAATTTTTGTGACATACCAACAAAGAAACTGGTTCAAAAAACAAGTTCTGTTCATTGCGATACTGATTTTAAACTTTAGTGTACAAGTATTAATAAAAAATAATTAAGAATTCGTTTCTTGTCGTAACGAGACGTCTCCGGCAATAGTGAAAGATTTTAATAAATTCTGTGAAATTTCTTAAAATCAATTAATTATTCTTTTTACTCGACCCTGATAGCGATGATTTTTTCCATTCCATTGTGATATATCTTATTGACGTTGATGTCATCAATCGGTTTAAAATTAAAATTTGTCCTTCCTCTTTTTCTCCTTCCTTCCGCTGTACCTACTTGTCTGTTCCCTATTTATTTTTCGTTTATCCATGCCTAGAGATTCTACTTTAATATATTTCTTCTTAATCAATGTATGTCCAGTTTATATTCTTTAATACTTTTTTATATTCTTTATGACTCTTTCTGTTTTTTTTCTTTTCACCATTTTTCTTTGCGCTACAATTCTATTCAGTGCTTCATTCGTTATTTCATATCTCTCCATTAATTTTCACATCATTTCTGATGCTCCTTACTATTTTAAAACTCCTTTTATTATCTCCAATATTAGGAATCCCGCTATTATGAGATATAGTAAAGTTTATTTCTTCCTAATTTAATATACTTAATATAATATTAATATTAAGTATACTTATATACTTAATATTAATACTTCCTTATGATAGTTTAAATAAATATAGATTGTTTGCGATTATTGAGACCGGATTGAATTGCAGTGGAATAAAGTTAACAAATAAGTTATAAATTCGGCAACGCTGGCGAACGAGAACATTTGGCAATGCTGCCGAAACAACAAATCCTTTGGGGAAATCCAGGCTAATCAGTAGTATTAAATATAACTATATTTATTTTTATCATAATACAACACTACATTTTCTATTATTATTCTTAGTAGGAAAGCAAACGTGCTTTGTACGTGTAATCCCTTCGTTTTCATACAGTAAATGTTAGTACTAAAATCAGATTTCTCGAACTTGAATTTATTTTTTATTGGGATATTTTACATTATTTTTTTCAAAATTAAATTTTCTACAAGATGTAGTAATAAGTTTTACGTATTTATCGGTTATTTAACAAAATTTTTGAATTGCAAACGTAAAACGTGTTTTTATACAACAAAGTTTTCTATTTTACGACGGATATCCTAAAAAATACTGAAGAAATTGTTCTAAAACCTGTTTTATTCCACTTTTCAGGTTAGAAACCATAAGAAATCATGAAATCTATCCCTTAGTTTGGGTTCCTAGGATTTCATAACGGTTTTATTTCACACTTTGTTCAGGAATCGGGACGAAAAGTTTTCGCAAGCCGTAACTTGCTAATGAAGCGTTTCTGGAACCATGTTTATGTGAACTATTTTTCATTATATTTGCTTGGAGAATGAGTTCAGATACCGTCAGTAATATGGTGAATCACTCTGTATATTACATAGATTGGTGAATTTTTAAATCAAAATTAAGTTGATATTATTTCTTTTAATTAGAACTTACTTGTAATTTCATTAGAATTCATTAAAAAAAATTTGTATTCATAAGTAAAACTATTTTGTTAGTAAAACCTTATACAGAGTGTATCAAAACTGCACGGCAATCTCTCGGAAACGGATTCTATATCTAAAAATAAGAAAAAAGT
>JAAAKQ030392785.1:7957-22409 GCA_010016005.3 Zanna intricata
TTTTCATAAATATTAACGATTTAAAAATTTATAATTGAGAAAGTACTGCGTACTTAATAAAGTATTTTATAAACAATCTTACCTGCATTCACAATGATCTGAATTTTGTTAGCGGAATAAAAATTATTAAACTCAATTTTGTTTGGAATAAGTTCACTTCTTAAACTGCAATTTCTCATAAAGAAACACCCAAAACTACTTATGAACCTGAACATACCAATACGTTGGCCTGATAACATTTCGCGAATTCGCCGCCTCACAGTCAAACCGCATTTGAGGAGCAGAATTGTGGTCTTCTTCGGGCTAAACGTCATCTTATGTTTATGACTTCATAGCTTGAGTGTATTACATGCTTTGCGTGGCTCGGAATTAAACCCCTTCCGCAAATCTCCTTCGACCAGCAGGAGTTCATCGTCAGCATAAGCCAGAATGCGAGATCCTCTATGCAACCTCATCCGCAGAAGTGAATCAAACTCCACCACCCTCATAAGGGACCCAACACACTGCCCTGCAATGAGTTACATAACCTGCAACTTATTCACAGTACAATCTTTCTTCTGTAATTGGTATGTAGCAGAAGGCCAATTACAGTACAAAGAGTTTTATTTCTTGAAAGAAAAGTTTTCATAATAGAATATCTGTAGTTTAAATAGACAACCATATCTTGTAAATGTAAATAAGGAATTCACCGTTCGAATATAATTATCAACTTACTTACTTACTAGTCAACCCCCGCCCTTGCCTGTTAAGCCATTTGGCGACGCGCTGATGAACAAAGACGAGCTTCTGTGAACTCTTATCCAGCTTGTGTGATCCAGGCCCGGATAATCTCCCAGGTGATCATCATCTATCCTCCATACAACGGGTATTCAGGAGACGGCAGAACATGGATTCGGTGAAGGTGACAAAGAAGATAGACATGGCCAGTTTTTAGTCGGAAAGACGTTGGAGGCTGGGTTTGATAGGACCGTTAGTGACCAAAGTCTCCAACCTCCTATCAGCAGCCGTCTGCTGCATTTTGTTCCACCTCTTGACTGCCACATCGACCAGTGCCCTTTATAAACGGAAGGATGTTTATGGAAACGTCCTTCCGTTATTGAAAAGAACTAGATTGCGACATAATAGTTCCTAACTTGGCCACTTTATCGACCTCCTCATTTCCACGTATGTTGACATGACTAGGTATCCATTGAAACATCAGTTTCCACCCGCGAATTATCAGGCTTTCCAGTTTGTTGTACACTCAATTGGCCTCCGGCAGTCCGATTGGGTGTTGTGTGATAGATTTTATATAGCGGCTTGGGAATCTATCAAAAACACTGCCTTCAAAGGAGAAACTAGCTTTTCCAGTTGGGCGACAGCGACGTGGACTACTTAAACTTCCATCATAATTTCCGAGGGGGAAACAACAGCTATATGACCCTAAAAAATAGAGCAGTAGTACCCAGTCTCTGTTTCTCTACCCTCTGAAATTGAAGATCCGTCAGTGCAGACGTCCACTTGTCCTCCGGATCTTTCTCGTGTATGGTTTGGAGAACTACCTGTTTCAATACATATTGTATGGAGGTGAGTCTTGGCGTCAAGTGGTTCTTGATTTTGTAGTGACTCGAGATAAGTGGTTGAAGAAGTCCTGGCTTGTACTCAGGGGTCCAGTGTCCATGGATGGAATATCTTATTTCCTTATAAATTTGTCATATGTACTAGAGCCATCTGTGTTCTCAGGCTGGAAGTAGCTTGCTGGTAGTTGGTTCATTGATGCTTATATAAACTCGCATAAATTTCTCCCAGAATTTCAATGCTACTCTTTCTCGATATAATTGTAGGGGCTCACTCTGACCCTGTGGCTTTATGACTGTAGTAGGAGTGGACGTAACAGCATCTCTGATTACACTTAAGGTCGTATTTTGAACGAGGTCAAGCTTACTTGACTCTGGTCTTATGTAAGACTTGTAAGCATATTGAGAACATCCTGATTTGCACCTCACTCTGTGGCTGTCAAAGAACCTAGACAGGTTCTTTGTACCGCCTTTTCCATACACTGGTTCACAAGGGGCTTCTATATTAAACGTTTTTTCAGTTAAACCCGTAAATATTTGGATACAAAGCTTAGGTTAAGCGTTATTCCATTGTACTGGAGGTAGATCTATAGAATTATTATTGACAGAGAGAAAAGCTGTAAGTTGATTTTTTCATGCATCTACTGTCACCGAGTTTTGCCTCTTTCATTGTTCTAGTTTTATCAAACACTCGTTTAAACAGATCTTAAATGAAGAGATGAATCCACTGGTACCCAAAGGAGGTCGTCTCCATAAAGTAGTGTCTGGAGGCCATGCACGCTTCATACCACATCCAGGATATCATTTATCATGATATTAAATAGCAAACAACTGAAGAGGCTCCCTGGGCTAGTCCTTGCTGTGATTACGAAATCTCGATATGCAGTTGGAATACCGTATTAAGATCTGCCTTTAGGACAGGAACGACTTTACTCACCCAAGTAGGTTCCCAGAGATTGGCAAGTTTATGTATGAGCATGGGCTGCTAGATTGTGTGATAAGCCGTGAGATCCACCAGTAGTGCAAGTGTCGACATTTTGCTGTGGAATCTGTCTTTAACATGTTGTGTAAAATTGATTCCGTGGTCTATTGGTAACGCAATGTCGCCTGAGCATCGTCAATGAGTTTTCATGTTTCAACCTACTGATTTAGACGGTTTGCAGTCATCCTTTCTGCCTCATTACAGAAAGCACTCATCAATGGTATTGGTCGATAACTCTCCGCCTTATTGACTTCCTTGCCTTTTTCCAATATAGGAATAATTTCGGTTTTTATCCATTGCTGTGGCACGTACTTTTCTCAAGTCAAATTTATGGCCGCTTGAACTGTTTTCTTAGCGGCATCGCCAATGTTAAATATAAACTGGGGGAAAATATCATCAATTCCAGCTGATTTTCTTTTTGTCCGCAAGAGAGCACTCTCCATGTCAGGAATATTAATGGAACACCAGACAGCTCCAGAATTCTCACGCACGAGGAGATAAGGCCATCCTGGCGATGTCTTTATCTTCATGGACACAGCTCAAATTCGCAAAGTGCTTAAATAAGAAATTGGCTATCTACTAGATTGGCAAAAGATTAATTAGCACACTGCAATGGTTGCTGCGGCATTGGAGGGTGGTCGTTGCTAAGCTGGGAGATATATAATTGTTCGCTCTATGGCTGCATCTGATCAAGAAAAAGGCTAAGGCCTAGGAACTGCAGGGGTGGTGGACTACCCGAATAGTCCATGGTTGATACCTCTAAATAAATAATAAAGATGTAGAGGCCAATCACACTAATATGTTGCCTTTAACCGCTTCGAGCTTGTCATCATCTCCTATTACGTGTAACACTCGGATGAATATACCAAGAGCGATTTGTTGGGATATTTTCATAGTTATGATGACATAACCGTTTGTCTCATAAGTCTCAGCAGTTTCTGTAGCAGCTCCTTTTTCAATTAGAAAGAATAAATTCCCATTTGAATGGTAGCCGTTTCGTTTGAGTTCTAGAAATTTATTGTTGTTAAGGCCTTCTAAGTTCAAACAAAGGATACAAATGCTAGTGTCAGAGGGCTTAAAAGAGCTGGTTTGTGGATGGTTCTTTGTAGCAATTCTGATGTAAACTTGGTGTTAAATGTGAACCTTGTGTTCATTATTCAGATTACGCAGGGGG
Source organism: Zanna intricata (assembly GCA_010016005.3). Taxonomy (NCBI): domain Eukaryota; kingdom Metazoa; phylum Arthropoda; class Insecta; order Hemiptera; family Fulgoridae; genus Zanna; species Zanna intricata. The sequence continues at coordinate 11,670 of JAAAKQ030392785.1, forward strand.
CATCACGAGCAGGCGACCAACATAACCCCCCCCCCCCAAGTTAACAACTTGGTGATCTTTTTATTCATTTATAAAATAATATGTTTGAAAATTCTACTTGTTAAATTAAAATAGCTTTTGCATATTGAAATGCATACTCTTAAAACTCAGGTCTACTTAAAAAACTTTTTAAAAATTAATAGATATAATGTGGAACAGAAATTACAGGGTTGAATATAATTTTTATAGCTTCAATTTCAATATAAGTAATAATTGTTTACCACGTCCTCATATTAAAATATATGTATTAGAGTATATATCTGAATATTTTTATTTTTTATTTTTTTTTTATATTTTGAAAATAAAGTTATTTCCATATGTTCTGACAAAGCAGAGATTTCTAACAAATTACTTAACATAAAAATTAAGGTACAAGGAATTGAGAATTTACTTATATAAGTAATTATATTGAAGATTACTTGTTACTTTAACTATAACTGAAAACAAAGTAAAAAAAGATATTATTAATTCATTAAATTGAAATTCTTTAGCTTAAAAAAACAATTCAATAGAAAACGTTATTATTTTGGGTGTTCCAACTGAAACCAGCAAAAAACGCTTTGTATTAACCGTCACCTTATGTAATATTTGAATAAAATAATGAGATTCAGTAGCCTGTTATATATTTAAAATTTTATAGCCAACTGTGACTTATCACTTCTGGTATTGTTTTATATAATATTTGCAGCGTTATAATTTACACATAAGCATTATCGTCAATTATAACAAATCTACACCGAATAATGTAAATCCATCAGAATTTCCTTACCAGTTTTCTGTGAACTATGATGTAATTTTATTCAATGAAAAAATTCTACCGATAAAAATATAAAAAGATCAGTTTTTTCTAGTCATATCAACCGTAACAGTTGTCAACTTCTATAGCACCATAACCATGTACGTAAGTAGTATCTCAAGTACGAGTACTAGCTATGTACTTAAGTAGTTCATAATTTGAACTCAGCTAGGCAAAAGAAATAGCTAAAGCTATTATTCTGTCAACAACCAGAATTCGTAGTTCGAGATTCAGTTAGACCTAGTTAATAATAACCTATCACATAAATATTATATATTGCCTTTAAATTTCAAACTAAATGGAAGCCCTTTCTAATTCTAGTCGTCTTTCTCCTCTATTTCAATTTATGTCTTATTAAAGATGCTGAACACTGTCATTATCGAATCGATATTTCAGGTGGTCATCAGTGCGAGAAGATATTTTTTATTTATTTCGTCTTACAGTAGACATGTCAATGGTCAATGCATAAATATCTAAAACCTGCAAAACTACTGGTGATAATTCCATAACAATAAAACTAGTGATTATCAGTCAATGAAACCGATAGTGATTATCACCAATAAAACTGGTGTTTATCTAATATATACCTAAAAAATTACTTTGTAAGGATTGAACTCTTTTATATCGATTATGTACACTATATTAGCATTTGTTTGACTAATGTTTGTTAAACATTAAAGTTTGTTAATGTTTGTTAAACATTAACTTTTGTTAATGTTTGACTAATTAATAGTCAAACAACAAATTTGACTATTTTAGATTATGATATCATCTAAATAGAAAAATTTTTTAAACAAACAGATATCTGAACTTACATACGGTTTTATGTTTGCCTTTTATTCTCAAATCAAATGGAAGCCCTTTGTAATTCTATCTATTTTTCATTTTTATGAATCGGCATTCCCTCCACTTTAGACTCGATTATTGCGTATTATTTACTGCTTCTACTTATTCCACTGCTCACAAAAAAATAAATCATAGAAATAATAATAATATAAATAAATAATATATTAAATAATGTTTTTAATTTTGATTATATTTGTTTTGAAAATTATTCACTTCATTGATTATACGATATCTTTATTTTTTTTGTTTACTTCCAAATAATAATATTAAATTCCTTATAATTCCCTTTACTTAAACTTTATTAAAAAAAAAAAAAACCAAGAGTTTCGATTAGTTTTAAATCCAATTCTCATGGAAATACTTATAGCTATTTAATGGTGATCCTAGAAATAAGCAATTTTTAATTTTTCTTTTTTTATGGTATCTGTTTATTTTACTTAAATCTCTGCTTTTAGATTTTTATTAAACTTTATTTCACTACTTGCTACATTTTTTTTTTAGGTGGTTTAATATTAGCCCACCGGGCTGGTCTAGGGATTAACTCGTCATAACAAATCAGTTGATTTCGAAGTCGAGAATTCTACGGTTCAAATCCTGGTAAAGGTAATTACTTTATATGGATTTGAATACTAGATCGTAGATACCGGTGGTCTTTAGTGGTTGGGTTTCAATTAATCATATTACTCAGGAATAGTCGACCTGAGACTACAAGACTACACTTTATATTCATACATATTATCCTCATTCATCCTGTGAAGTAATAGTGAAGGCTAAACAGAAGAAGAAAAAAGGTGGTAAAATAAAACTCTAAAAACTCTGTTTATATTATCTAAATAAAGCACTTCTTAATAAGAAGTTAAAAATTCCAGTAGTGTTAATGGGAATACAATATTATTTATAAAAAGGTATTATATTTCTTAGATTATCTTTCTTATATTGACATTGTTCAGAAAATTTTATAAGAAAATTATGCAGAAGCTTCTCTCATGATGACATACCAATAAAACTGATTTGACATACTCAATACTGATTTAATTATATACACTTATAAGTTAATAAAATAAAATTATAAGAAATAAATGCAATAATTTTAATATATAACTGACACACCTTTCTTACACATTTCTTAAAAAGAAAAATTAAAAATTAATTTTGCTTAAAAACATACATTTAATCTAAAGTATTATTAAGTTCCGCTCACCGTTAACCAAGTTAAAGATAATGGATAAGGTAATAGATAACAATGATAGAGTGAAATTATTCAGTAAATATTCAACGTATAGTATCGAAAAATTTTCATGTGCCTCTCATTAATGAAGTGTTTATGTGGTTTAATATTCTATTTGTACCTACTGTGCGAATAGATATAAACATGTATAATTGTCAGAATATTCAAAGCACTCTAATCCATGGATCCTCAAATCCCTAACTCGTTACAAGGTACTTATTCGGTAATTGCCGTTTTCATTATAATTTATATGTACCTCCAATAATTCCGAGGTTTATTTGGATTTTTCTTATTTAACTCAATGTTTTGATAACAAACACGTTTTCCAATCAGCTTAGGTAGATAAATGATCAAATTCAGTTACATCATTAATAAATAATTAGATTACTGATTGTAAATACATAATTTCTTTTGTTTTTCTTCATTACGGTTAAAATTATGTTGATACTTCGGCTGGAGATAATTAGTTGTAATACAATATTAAATAGATAAATGAGGTAGCATGCGCAGTATATACAAAGATGTTCTTCGCGATTTTCTAAAGCATTTACTGAAATTAAAAAAAAAGTATTGGTGCTATTAAATTATCATTAGCAAATTTCTAACTAGCATGATTTGTAGACAAGTATTATGTGATTTGAAACATCTACAAATGAAGATGTATTTGGAATTCAGAATACGAATGCAAGAAGGCAATTTTAACTGGAAAATTTTGTCTTCTTCTCTTGGAAACAGTTACTATCTAGGTGACAATCTGTTAAATATACAAAAAAATCTTACATTACAATAATAGTTTCTATTTTAAATGGCTTAATTTATAAATAACTTGGTGAAATATATTTTTTGTAAATGCCTGCATGGACAAGCATTAAAAGTTAGGCTATTTTCCATTATTTAAGGTAAAATATTTTTGAAGAATTATTTGATATTTAGTAGAAAATATTTCATCTCAAAATGATCCTATGTATTTTTGTCAAGTTTAAACTTTATACTGTGACGAAATAGACTTTGTTCAGCCTTGAAATAACCATACACTCCTTTATGGTTTCAAATATGTAACATGATTGTATTTTTTATGATCTTCTTTACAGTTTTATTTGACTTATCAGAATTTACAAAATATACATCCATATAACTGGCATCTCATGAGAGATACGGTCACTTAGTGACGGGGAAATAATTTATCTGGCACAAACTTGGTAAATATTATCACTTGTATCCCACAGCAATTGGTTTATCACACGAATGGAAGTTTCAAAATTAGGCTAATTCGCCTAGGGGAGGAGCGAACTTCAGTCAGAAGAGGTACTAATGTTGAAGTTAACACTTAGAAAAGTACGCCCAAGGCATCAAACATATAGTTATGCTTTAGAGGAGAACTTGTTTATGAAAGCCGTATGTTATAGTGTTGGGCTAAAAAATTAAATATATATATATATGCATCTCCACCTTGCATATATACTATATTTTTATCTTAAAAAATAATATAATCATTATCTTTTTACATTCTATATGAATACGCCTCGTATTTATATTGCACTTCCCTGAAATATATACGTAATAATAGGTTTATAGGATTAAAAGAGATTTAGCTTTTGCCTAAATCATCAGGTAATTTTCAAGAAATTTGATTTATCAATTGAAATGTTCATTAGTTAATAAACAATATTTTTTTTGTTTAGAAAAACAAGTTCATAAAAAATAAATCAATATACAGATGTATGATACTATATTATCGATTATCGATTTCAAGCAAAATTTAAATCATTTAATTTTTACTTGAATTTCATGTGTGCAGTGATAAAAATACGAATAGGCTTTATATTAAATGTATAAAGTCAAATCTGTAACAGTAATAGTATGTGTAATAATATAAGTAACATGTGTGAAGTCATCATCAACCCTAAAGTTTGGTCATGAATTTAGATAATTTGTCATTAACAACTAATGCCACAATGATTATGCTTCTACATTATTGTGCCTTCTTGTAGATTATGAAATAAAATTTCTGTTTTGGTCATATATTTAAATTATCAAGCAGAATATTAACGTTGCTGTCATATTTATTGTCACTGTCATAATTTATATTTAAATGACAAATTAAAAATTAGCAATATCAAAGTTTTTATCATAAAAACAAAAGTAAACTGAACTTTTTTCTACTATATACAAGATACATTAATAGAAACCTTTTATAAAATCTTTCTGCCCTTTATTTCTTATAGATTTAGAATAAATCTAAATAAAGATATTGTAAAACAAAACTTAAATAAAGTAGAAAGCCAAGACGATAAATTTTAAAAAAATTATCAAAATATCTCTAATGCTTCACATCGAGTATTGTTTTGAACTGTAGCCTTTAATAAACTGCAGCAAAATTTAGCTGTAAGTAAATAATATATTTCTTTAGGTATGATAAATACTTTTTCAATATTTTTCTATTTCAAAGAATATATTGAATGCAAAATAATTAGATCTGATTAATTGAAATTTTGTCTGTAAACTGCTAATATCGATTTTAATTTCATATTTTCTTCGTTTTTAATACAATATATAAGTAATTTGACTCAAATTAAAGTTTATTATGTCATATGTCATCCGTTTTTCTATTTTTATTTTGTTACCTCAGAAAAGGTGAAAAGTTGGTAAAACGAAATCTGCAGTTTGAAGTTATTATTTTTTTTTTCTTTTAGGTTTTGGGGGCATCGACTACTTTGGTCATTAGCCCCTTCCACATAAAAAAAAGATAAAAAATTTCCCTTCCCACAAACATAAATTTAGAGACATAATCATGCCTGATTTCACCAAAAGAAAAACAACTGTAAACACAACATAACAAGCGGGTAAAAGGCCCTTGTTATTTTTAAGAACTTTCTAGCCATTTCTTGCGAAATTTGGTCAAAAAACTTAAACTTTCTATGTGATGAGACTTTTTTCTTTGTTATTTCCCCCCCTCCTGGATCGGACCTACAATTAATCCTCAATCCAGGGAGGGATTACTGCCTCCAATGGGGCCTCCCCACATACCGGCTGTACGTACGGCACAGCAGGTCGGCCCCACCGAGTCTGGATCTTCTCTGCCTTCTGCCTCAAACCATGGGTGGCGGAGAGGTTTGTTCTAGCAGAGCCAACCCCAACATCCACCACCCGCGACCGGGTCTCTTGTGTCTTTTTCTTTCAAATGCCCACTCTAGTGAGGAACGCCCATGCGAACTTGAGCATCCCCCACCGGTTCGGGTCTTTCCCCCCTCTTCAGATTTATTCTCATAAGTAGCTGCTCAACCAGGTCCCCCTCCAGGGTCTTTTATGGAGTCCCAGTCGATCATCGGAATCAACACACTTGAGTATGCTGACCCTCCCGACTGGAGCTGTCCACCCCTTCTGGAGACCCCGTCTCGTTCTGTCCCCCAGGTCCTATTCAACAATTATTTCCCTGGCCAGCAAATTAATATTATTCCAGTTTCTATGTGAGTTAAGCATATAGTCAGTTAGATTCTCCGGTGTCAGAAAAGCAACTCCGTATTTCAGTCTGTTCTGGTTCCATTTAACACATTCAAAGGTGTGCTCAGCAGTATCATTTTTCACAATAATTGCTGTTAGGATCAGCTCTCTTACCAAATCTATTCAGATATTGATTTAATGCTTCATGTCTTGTTAGTATTTGCGAAATAAAGAAGTCTACTTCTACATGATTCCTCAGTATCCATCTGTCAAGATCATCAATTAACCTTTTAGTCCATGTAGCTTTGCCCACCTGGTTCCACATCCTTTTCCACTCTTCCAACATTCTGAATTCAGCCTCTTTAGTACTAACTCCCTCCCTTTTTAATATTCGTTGTTCTATTTTAAGCTCAGTGGGAGCACACCCAGTTACAACACATAATGCTTCGCATAATTCCGTCCTATATGAGGAAGCAACGCTGATGAGCATCCGCTATCAGCGGATGCCTTTTCTACCCGAGATTCCTTTTCTATTTTATTGCATCTCCAAACCGGAAAAGCATACACCATGATTGACATAATGGAAATCATGATGATTCTCCTTTTGGAGGATCTGGGAACCGCTCTATTGGCAAATAATCTTTGTAGCGCCCTAATAGTTGGTTCCGCTTTCGTACAAATATTAATATCATGCTCACTTTACCGTGTAGCCTTATCCATTGTGACACCCTACTAAGGGACTGTATCTACACGTTTGTTTATGGAGTCACCTATTCTTAGTTCAATCTGCCCGATCCTCCACTTACCAGTCATTACGATCATTTTGGATTTCGCTGGTGGTAGTTCTAGTCCATTAGCCATCCACTCAGTTGTCTCAGTTAATGCAGTATTACCTTAGACTTTAAAGTTGATCTTTGTTATACCCACTTATCATGAGTACAAGATCATATGCATGTTATCAATTTTATATTCTCGAGCATTGTCAATCTTAAAAACACCGTAAAAAACCATGTTCCATATGAGGGGGCCCAATACAGATCCCTGCGGTACCCCCCTCCTCCGAAGATCTGCCAAACCATTTGCCTTAAAGCCTGCTCATAGCAACCACAGCATCATCCTTAGTTAGGATGTGTGGGCTTCTTCCGACCTTTTTCATTACACTTTTATATGCTTGTCCCCAAGGGTCGTTGTCAAGTCCCTTGCAAAACAACTTCCACTTATCCCTCTTGGCCTCCTTGTATAATTTAGGGTTTTACGTGCTCCTTGGTATCTTAATTTAGGTTCTTCCTTCTGAATTTCGCCTAGCCGCTCCTTGTGCTAATCTTCTTTTAGTTTGTTAATCTTTTCGAACCTCCACAATATGTTCGTTCTACCAATATACTGGCTTATTCCTATATCTGTTGACCCCGACTTTGTTCATTTTGTTTTTAATACCTGAATTAAGACCTCAGGTGTTATTACTTCCCAATTTTCAGTTGTTGCAACGACACTGCCCACGGTAGCGTTCTCCTGAGCAGTGCTAAAATTAGTTGGTCTTGTCACTCTCAAGCTTTGAACCTAGGATCTTTTAACTCTATTATGGCTGCCATGTGGTCACTACCTGTTTCATCTTCTAATATTTTTCAAGAGCAGTAATCTGCATTCAGCCTTTCGTCGATAATAGCCAGGTGAAAAACGGAGGCAGGTCTAAAACATATTATTACTATAAATTAAATATACTTTTCAATTAAAAAAAACTACCTTTAATTAAAATTCCTTCTTAATACATATGATCTGTTTCTTCATACACTTTATTTCCGTGGTTTCCCTTTCGACCATCCTTTCTTGTTTTATTTTTCCATCTTCCGTAGAGCCTCGATGTCTATTTCCATTGCATCTGAGTCCTCGGAGATGGAGTCTTCAGTTCCTCTGCTGTAAGTTGTGGAGCTTCTCCTGCTGCTAGCATCAGATGATGCCAGTTCTGACGGCATCGCGGTCAAGACTCGATGTACTTACTATTAGAACCTTCGGGGTGTTCGAAGGTCTCGTCCTTTCAACTAAAGGTCTCTGCTCTTCCGGAGGCTCTATCTTTGTTTTAGTTAAATCTTGTTTTTCAAGGATTGGTATTTCATGTTTCAACGGTCCTAGAATTTTTGCAATTTGGACCTTAAATTCAGGTTCCTTCGGTTTCTTAAATTCGATCTCCTATGTCTTTGAATTTTTCGAAGGCTCAGTCCTCGGTGAAGTAGGACACTTTTGTCTTGCCACGTCAGCGTTAATTGTTAAAGCCTTTGGAATGCTGTCCCTAGTAGAGCGAATTTTCAGATTCTTCTCTATAATTCCTTCAATTACGACTGCTAAGCCCTGCGCTAGTTCTGTCACGACGTCCTTTGTTTTCAGAATGGTTTCAGGAGCAACAGCAACCTGAGCATAAGAGGCAGCCTTCGGTATTTAGCACGATTTTTCTACCCTCAAATTAGTTGACTTTCTGAAACATCTTTACCTCCAGAATTGCAATCTCTTCTTTATATTTAGAGCAATTCTTTCTTCCTTGACCTTGCGCTATGCTTTTCTTTACAGTTAACGCATTTCAGCGGGTCTCTTCACGGTTCATCTGGGTGGACTGGATTGCCGCACATGTAGATGTGGTTCCTAGTGCTTCTCACTGCCGTATGACTACCGTTGACATAACAAACGTTGACATCCGAAACACCAATGGTGTCGGGACGAACGGGCGTACGCTTATTCTATGAAATCCAAATTTTATTTTATCTGGACACGTAGTCTATTAAATGACGCGGAGGCGTCATTTAATATACCACGGCCTAGAAAAGAAGTTGGCCTTCTCCGTTTCGTCGAGTGATTAATTGTCAACATCCTATAACTTCCTGTCCATAAAGCTCGTCAACAATTTCGTCTTCGGTACAGTTAAGCAAGTCCCTGCACACGACTACTCCTTTTGATGTATTTAATGTACCGTGTGGCACAACCTCAACAACGATAAGTCTGATTTTCTTTGCTTTCATCAGAAGAGACGACTATATGTTGTTGACCGTTTCCACAAATAAACCGGTTGCAGTCTTCCTTGTATCTATTACTGATCCTCCAGCGGCTTCAGAGATGACTCAGGCGATCACGAAGGGGCTAATCTTTGAGAAATTCATCTGTTTTCATAATTATAAAAAACCTTGGAGTAGGCCCGTCACTTTAACGTCGAAACTTCCTTCGATCCCTCTCTTCTATGGCAATAACCTCTTCCTTGTCCCTAAACTCTACCGATTTCCTCCTCTTCGCTTTCGAAGAAAGATCTCCAGGACAAGAGTTTTACGTGGACCCTCTACCACTGAAGTTGTTTTAAGTGCCATGAAATTATTGATAGGCCAGTCATGATGTTATAAGGTGTGGATGGAGAGACGGTTGGGCATGCTGCCCAGGATCATAGATCCTGCCTGGGTTCCTCCAGTCACCGTCCTCCACAAATTTAACCCGGCCGGGGGGGGCCTGGTACTGCTTGACCCACGATATCGATATCCCAGGGCTCGCACGTAGCAGTAGGGGTTCCGATCTCCTTACCCATGGGACAATCCCTGCCAAGGACCGAAGTTACTGACATACACCAGGCGGAGGAAAACTTCGGCTGAGCAAGCTCACAGCCGCCCACCTACAACCCGGCTCCACATCCGAGAAGCGCGATGGGCACTTCGCCCAGCAACGGCAAACAGATCACGTCATGCCTCCCACCTCCGCTGCAAGCAGCGAAGCCGAGAAGCATAACCGCAACCAGCTCAGACAGCTCGGGGCCGCCAATCCCGTACTCCTCAGGGAGCTCCTGAGCAATTGAAGTTATTATCAGATATAGAAATTAATAGATTTGAAAATTAGATGTCAGCTACATTTTGATTTGAGATAGTTAATTATGCGGGTGACATTTTTCATGAGAAATAGATTTATTATTTTTATTCATTCAGAATGCTATTTATTAAAACTAGATAAAAATAACATGATAGTTGCTAACTCACACCCATATTTGGTAAATTTGTTTGTTTTATAAATATCATTAAAAAAAATTTAACAGACAAAAAGTGTCGAAAAAGAAACATAGGAAATTAACCTTTTCATCTAAATAAGTTAATCCATCCTTTTTTAGGAAATTGATACTTTTCATATATATGTTTATGAAAATAGTAAAACATTTCCGAGGAAAATAAGGAATGGAGTAGCTTTCTGAAACACTTCTATAAAGTATATTTTTTTCAATTTCGGCTAAGTTTACTCCGTCTTATGGATGAGAACTGGTTAATAGGAGGAACAGTGAGTATTAAATAGCTTGTTATGTACGTAGATTGAACACTTTGATTATTAGAATAAATATTTACAAACTCTTAGGGTCGTTTGCATTAAATAACTCTAT